>VUQI01029933.1:19013-38268 GCA_015106735.1 Paratilapia polleni | reverse complement strand
CAGCATGACAATGATCCCAAACACACTGCCAATACACTAAAAGAATACCTGGATAGAAAAACACACAGTGGAACACTATCAGTCCTGGACTGGCCTCCACAGAGCTCAGACCTCAACATTACTGCAGCAGTGTGGGATCATCTGACAGAGAGCAGAACAAAAGGCAGAAGCATCCAAAGAAGAGCTTTGAATGTCCTTCAAGAAGCCTGGAGAACTATTCCTGAAGACTACTTAAAGAAATGACAGAAAGCTGCCTCAGAGAGCTCAGGCTGTGATGAAGAATAAAGGTGGTCACACCAAATATTCACTTTCACGCTCGTTAGAACTGTTTTTGCCTCATATACTTTCCATGTATGTGTGCACATGTTTCAGTAAATCGCTGCACCTATTTCCCATTTTTCTATATATAATATAAAGAAATGAGAGGTGGCTCAAGACTTTTGCACTGAACCAGCTGATATTTTTTTTCTTTCAGACACACAAAATATAATACAAAAGATTTCCCTAACATTTGTTGTGTGTAGTTATTTATCAGTCCTTACTAAGATGATATGACAGTGCAGTTTAAAAATAATCGTGTTTTATTGTCACAAGTCGGGGATTACTTGTTTACACTCTGCCCCACTCTGCTCGGATCAGCTGGTTGTTGTGTTTGTGGTATTCCAAACACACGTTGCCAACAGGGAAGTTGCAGAGTGCCCTCTGGTGGGCAAACTATGCAACATCGACTCTCATAACATGGTTGAAGGGTGTTTTTCCCATCTCTTTCTTACTTTTTAAATTTTCAATTATCAGCTGACAATACCGATATGTTGGCAAATAGCTAATATCATGTCAGGCTCTAATATACCTGTCCATCTACATTCTTCAACTAAATGCATGTTTTTCTTTAGCCAAAAGGGATCCTTTCAAAAGTAAATATGTTATTCATTCTTCTATTTCTAAAAATCGAAAGGTTGCCTGCATGCATCTTTGTAAAACTGTAAAAGAAAGCAACTTCTGCAACAACAAATTTTAGTCTGGTTTGGCTGCACCTTTTGTCAAGAAAATGATATCCAGCATTGTTGTTTTAACCTGACAGAGTTATCTTTGAAGATTGGTGTATTCATTTTTTTTTCTGTGAAATGCAATTCAGTTTTATTTGTAGCTCCAAATAGCAACAGCAGTCATCTTAAGAAGCGTTATAGTATAAGATAAGCCCTTACAGGATTAGAGAGAAGTCCACAATGATCAGACACCTGCTTCTGTTGGAGGTGTCTCCAACAGAACCAGGTTTATGGAAGGGCAGCCATCTGCAGCGACTGAGTTGGAGGGGTGGGGGGTCGGAGGAGCACAAAGAGACCAGCAACAAACAGGACGAAACACAAACTACAGGAGAGAGAAGACAAAAGTTAATGACATGCAGTAGTGGCATATATGAGGAATGAACAAAGGCAAGTGAGAAGTGCTCAGTGCATCATGGGAAATGTTACTCTGCTCTGTAATTTTACGTGGTCTGACACTTGGTGGCTGCGTTGCTGTGGTTCCTAAAGGCTTCTACTTTGTAATAGCACCACTTACAGCTGATTGTGGAATATCTAGGAGGGAAGAAATTTCAGGAACCGACTTGTTGCTATGGTGGCATCCTGTTTCAGTACGACGCTCGAATTCAGTGAGTTCTTTAGAACGACCCATTCTTTCACAAATGTTTGTAAAGGCAGACTGCATGAAGTCAGTGAAGCATTTTGTGGGCTCTGGTTTTTGAAGTTTTATGAATGAAGTTTTACTTCATTATAACTTAAAATTTAACTGCAACTTTGTATCTTTGCAGGTCCTGCAGGCACAGAGGAAGAAGTACAATATAGCACCATACACATATTTGACGACAGACAGGTCGGTACTTTCTTATACAATTTCCCCTTGGCTAATGTTTCACAGTAATGATGATGATCCTGTTACTGAGAGAGACTATCATTAGCAGCTTTGCTTATCTGGCCACCCGCAAATTAGTCTGCCCTGTCTGCAGGGCAGACGGCGCCATGCATCTCTTAGCATTTCATCTGGTTTCCTGGAAATTGGCTGCATGCAAAAATAGCATGGAGAGATCTGCCAAAAAGCCAGATAGATATCGTTTTGAAGGCGGGGGGAGGGCAGTTGACATTAAGGGCAGTTACTGTATTTGTCTATCTCAACAACACGGTCACTAGTTAGAGCTGCACTATACATTGTTACTGTTGCTCTACAGGTGATCACAGGACATCAATGTGGACCTATTTGGCTTCTTTCCAGTTCCATATTTTTATTCTTGGAGTCTACTCTAGCACTGCAAAATTCATATTTTAAAAAAAAATCGTATTTATCTTATTCTGGACCTTGGTGCAACCCGTCAGTTCATCCTCATAAACTGAGGGTTTGAACAGCAGGTAGTGCTCAGAGCCAGAGCTGTGTGCTTGAGATGACCATGTTAGGAATATCCCCTCTCTATGACATCATATACAGTCATGTGAAAAAGAAAGTTTTCACAGGACTCCCAAGCACAGCAGCAAATCTACAACGAAACTGGAGAAGCACCAATCAACCGGACAGGGACCGCAACTGGAATCGTCCGAGTTTTCGGCCCTGACCGATTATCGGCCAGTCAGCCTCACACATGTCTGATTACGAGCCGGTCCGTTTCATGCACGTACAACACACCTACAATGACGCAGGCGAATAGTCATGTGCACACTCACAGACAGATGCTAATATGTTGTTAGTGTGCAAGGTCTTCAGTGTGAGTGAAGTCAAATCTGCCAAAGTAAACTGTGGGGGGACCACCACAAAGAAAAACCCAATCACGCACTTATGTGTGGACATCATGGACATTTTAAAAAAGCTAACAAAGACAAAGTGGCTAAAGCTAAAGCTACTCAGAGCTCAGAACCAGCCACAAGCCAGCAGCCTCGGTATGAGCAATGGATCAAAGCAGTTACAGGAACATTATGGAGACGAGTGAAAAAGAGAAAAGGGTCAGGGACCGGAATAAATCCACCTGTTATGTGGTGAATTTAGAAACATACTGGAAAATGATGTAAGTACTGATATTTGTTTGGTTACATAACTCTGTTCTGCTGAGGTAAAATCTGTCAGGTAAAGGTGGGTGTACAGCAGCTCATTTTCAGCTCATTATTTTTACCTCTTTCCAGTAGCAGAGCACTTTATTTGTGTTTGTGTTACTAAAACACACAAACACATGACTTGGTGCAGTTTGGGGGGAATTATTAAGTTTAATAATTTCTTTTATTATGAAAATAAAATTTTGCATTGAAGAAAAGTAGATTTTTGCACATATATACTGTCAGTTATAGTTCTTAGAAAGAAAACTGCAATCAGCAAAAATCAGTATCAGCAGGTCACACTTCAGAAATCAGAATTGGCCAAGAAAATAGCAATCAGTGCATCTCTAAACAGAATGGCTGAAGAAGAAATGAATCAAGGTGGTCCAGTCAAAGTCCAGACCTCAGCCCGACTGAAATGATGTGGTGGGACCTTAAGAGAGCTGTGGATAAACGAATGCCTGCAAACTCAAGCAACATTGTAAAGAAGAGTGGGCCAAATTTCCTCCACAACGATGTGAGAGACTGATAAAGTCATACAGATTACTTCAAGTTATTGCTGCTAAAGGTGATTCTACAAGCTATGTGTCATGGGGTGTACTCTGTTTTTAACATGACTGTAGATCCAAGAGTAGAAAAAAACTCTGATCCTTAGAATCGGGCTTTGATATTTAGAGTCTGAAGATCGACTTTTGCCTTAGGGGGATTACCTGTACATTCACTGACCTCGTTATTTGAAACTTTGGTTTCAGTTTTGGTTTTGGTCGTGTTTAATATAAACAACCACTATTTATGTATACATCACAGAAAATACGGGAAAGAAAAGGACGATAGTCAGCTCAGTTACCCAGAACAAAGCAAATGTCAGCAGGATGTGCTGTAATAACAGGAACTCCCTGATGGAAAACAATAAGCCACAGTTCCAAGCATCATCTCATCAGCATCATCTCATTACTCCATTACCCACTGCCTGTGTTCTTCCTTCTCCAGGACCAGAATTCACCTGATTCATCAACAACTACTGACCGCTCCAATCTGACCACAGTGTACGATAAGCTGGAGGTTCATCGCATGATCACGGACCTCTGCTGATAATATCTGAGAGCAAATGGCAGATTTCCACCACAAATTTCCAACTGACTGTTTCTACTGTAATAACAAAGAAGTACTCAGGTCATAGCATTTCATTTTTTTTAGTTTATATTATTTATCATGTTATGTTCATGCTTTCATTTCATTAACTTCGGTTTTTTCTAGTTCAGCCTGTTACATTTCTGTGCTACTAAATTTGAGTCTAACATTTCTTCTGAGAACACGCATTTCAATCCAGTTCACGCCAAAGCGCGTTGTCAGTTGCGGCAGCTAATAAATAATCTTTGCATGGGAGAATTTGAGAAGTGAGTCTGTAATTTCCATAACAGCTAAAGACTTTCATATTAAGAGGCACAGGAAATGCTGTACGTCACGGATTTGAAAAGACAGTAACGGCTTGTCTTAAAACAGTATGTGCATTGTGTTGATATTACAAGGAAACAGGCTGAAGCCACATGCTCACAAAGCTTTCTCTATGTAGATAATGCTACACGCTGGACTGTGGAACCTGTGTTTTTGTCTGCTGTGCTGTAAGATTATACACTGAACCCCATGTGCATGTAAAACTGAGCTGAAATTGAATTTTTGTTTAAAGTTATTATTTCATCATCATTTCAACTGCTGTAACAAAAGAATTTCCCAAACATAGGATTAAAAAAAGCATTTCTCATCTCGGCTCATTACAATAAGTACCTTTAAAAAAGGATTCACTTGACACCACATGATTAAGAAAGTGCTCACCAACAGTATCAAACTCTGGTGTCAAGTAATGAGAATGACCTCTACAAATGAGCTACAGTATAATTTACAGGTAGAGTGTGTAGCAAAACTAATCAAAAAAACCATAAAGGCTTTACACGTTCACACCATAGCCTGTATATAAAAGATGGACATCACCCGTTGGTTTGTGAGGTCCAGTTTTGGAGCCAAAAGTGACCATGGCTGTGTTTAAAATGATTATGATTTCTTAATCAATGGAAATTCTGTCCATGTGTAATGATCATTTACCCTCAGCAGCATAATGTATTTTCATTGTTACCAACACATTTCTATCCATGTTGTGTTACTATAACATACAATCATATACTGCTAACACCATTAAATTAACTGACACCACCCTTAATGTCATATTAATCATTGTGGTAACTGTTTTTTTTAATTAATTCAAATTTCATGCCAATAAAGACTGAATTTATGAGACGACGTGACAGTGAAGATTAACATTAACCACCACTTCAAACACTGACTGAAGGCTTGTAGTTGGGGGCCGGGTCCAATGGCAGTCTGCAAAGTGATAAAGTGATGGTTCTGGTCGGTGGCCCTTAGAAGTGCTACTTTGATCACCCATTACATCATGCTGGACAGAGGGGACAGTGACTTCCCCCTCTAAGACTGGAAACAGCGGTGGCTGATATCCCAGGGCACACTGAAAGGGTGAAGGATCGGTGGAAGTCGTGGTACTGTGAGCATATTCTATCTAGGCTAATTGTGAGCTCCAAGAAAAGGGGGTTGGTGGCAGTTACAGGTTGGAAGGGGAATTCCTGATTAGCTTTCAGGATGGATGGTCTGAGGCAGAAGATTCAGGTAACTCTGACTTAAAAACACAGTTCAAACACAACAAGAGCCACAACGAAACCACCATGTGGGCTGGGGGAATTTGGTGAGGAATGACAGGAAGGGTGGTGCTTTTACTCAGGAGACAAGTGAATTGCTGATAATGAGAAGACACGCCTTCAAGGAAAGCCATAAGGAACCAGAGACCAGAACCCCTTGAGAATAAATTAGTGACAGAGACCCAAGCTATTTTTTGTACAAGGCTGTAAACATGTTCATTTCTACTGGATATTTTAACACTACAGTCCACAGATGCTGACTACCCTGCTAGATGATGTTTTATGTTGGAAAAAAATTAAGAATAGGGAGTGAAAAAATGTGTTTTACAAATATAAAATGAAATAACACAACTACATTAAAGACCAAACACAGAGTGCAAAGAGAAGGACAGGAAACCAGAGACAGAAAAAGAGCCTCATGACTAAACATTACCAGAAGTGTCTGAGTAGGATTTCATTTGCTTTATTATACCCAAACTCCTCTCTGCTACCGTCTGTTCTGTGGGTCATTGAGTTGATAGCCAGGAGGCACAACAGATATCTGCTGTAACAGGTTTCCTTAACAGGAAGGAGAAGACTGTACACAATAGACAGGATGTGACTTAACAATGAGGACAGGATATTATGTACTGGTTCTCCTGGTTCATGGGGATTGTTTTGAACAGTGTCATGGGACACTAGAGGCAGGAGGTCAACCAGTCCACTGCCAGGAGATTTTGCCTATGAAACACTTCTGGTGAGTTTTTTAAACACCAATTTGCACTTTTTCTGCATGATTTTATGTAGGAAACATCTTTATTCATGCAAAGAAAACAAAACAAAACTCGAGTATGTAAAAGTTCAACATAACTTGTAATATAATGGAGTGGAGATGTCTGGCATTCTGTATTACTGTCAAATAATTATTCTCAACTTTCTCAT
Organism: Paratilapia polleni; assembly: GCA_015106735.1. Lineage (NCBI taxonomy): Eukaryota > Metazoa > Chordata > Actinopteri > Cichliformes > Cichlidae > Paratilapia > Paratilapia polleni. The sequence continues at coordinate 31,568 of VUQI01029933.1, read as the reverse complement.
TTAATATTATCCAGAACACATACAGATTTACTCATGTCTGGTTCCAGGTGTGAGGAATTATGAGTAAAAGAAACCTGGGGTTTTTCTCGAAGAAAACAAGAACAACCCCAGGTTTCTTTTCAGCACTGTAGCCAGGCTGACAAAGAGTCAGAGCTCTGTTGAGCCAAACATTCCTCTGATTAGTAATGACTTCATAAATTTCTTCACAAATAAATTTTTAACTGTTAGAGAAAAAATTATTTACAGCGTCCGTGGGACGTCATCAGTCATTTTGTAGTGACTTCTGCCCCCTAGTGACACTGTATGATCATTGCATTGATTCAGTGTCAGGAGTTCCAGCTCCAGAAATGGCAACAAAACAATCTATGAACAAAGGGATTTTTTTTTTCATGTTAAAGATCAGACAACATAAAGCTACTTTGACTGAGGTGGTGACTGAGCATGACAGCTGGGATAGGCTCCCCTTTGCCTCGGGTGTTGACCCACCTCCTTTTTGTCTTTCTGTCTGTTCTTTGTGTTCCTTCCCTCGAGGCGTGTTTTTATCAGTGGAACACCTGCTCTCTGAATTTAAATACTGGCCTTTCGACGCGCCCTCTGTCACTCAGAGAGGGGTATTTTTTTGTTTGTTGTTGGGTTTGTTTTGGGGGGGTTGACTCTCAGCAGTTTTTGATGTGTCGTTTCCCTCTAGCCCTCAGTCTTGATGAACCTTCCTGCTCACTCTCCATCACTCATTGTTAACCCTCCACCTTTGGATCCTCATTATGTATTTTCAACTTGGCACAAAAAGGAAAAAAAAACTTTACATTGTGGTATCGGCCAATATCAGCCTTGGTGATTGATATCAGTTATCAATAATTATCTGTTATGTCACAACAAAACAATGGCGTGACAAAGTGCTGAAAGGGTTTAAAAGTTACCTTTTACAAAGAATTATTACTATTCAAAAATGACTTGGTAACCTCTCACTAATGACATCTTAGCCGCTTAGCCAAACTATATAATTTGTGAGTGAAAAAAAAAAAACTCTTCAAGTGTGTGCAGATCATGTTTGTTTCACGTGTTCACGCTTCTTATTTTTATTTTGTTCTTAATGCTCATGGGGAGAATTATATATCGTAATCATTAGTAACTGTCCCAAGAGCCGGAATGCACCAGAGAATTTGTGATGTCCTTTGTCTTAAATATATTTTACTAAAAATCACAGATTTTAGCCAGAGGGGGTGGTTTCTTTCTCACAGACCCACTGCAGGTACAGAGTACAATGCTCCCTGCTCCATGACTGAACCGTCCCCCCAGAAAACCCAGCCTGAAAGCTGTTAAAGGCTGCACAGTCCTGAGTCTGTCGGTAGGAATGCCATGACAGTCTGTATTTCCAGTACCTAGAACGAAAGTAGATTCCAACTCCAGTGAGAGAGATAAAAGGAATAATTGTCATGTAATTTCAAAGAGATGGAAAATATTCTGATGTTCCATCTTTCAACACCTACGTGGTTCCTGGATATCTTCCATCAGTCCACGTCCACGAACCTGATGATTGTTTTAAACCAATCCAAAACTTCAAATGAGCTCCGAGCTGATTCAGAAACACCTTAAGGTGGGAAAAAAAAACACTTCATTACTTCACATTCGACACACACGTGAACAGTATGTTTCTGTAACACACAGAAGCTCACCATTTCCTTCCAGCTGTTAATGATCACCAGGTTTGCTCCTTGGTTTAAGCACTGCGTTCTGCTGTTTTCCCATGTGGCTATTGTTGCAGACAGGAGGTAACACCTGCAGCCAAGCTTCCTCCATCCATTAGGGCACGCTCCTGAGGAAAACAGACAATCATCATAGCAAGTGAAGAAATAAGAACACGTAGCAGCTGTATGACCTGGTGAACACCTAACAACACCTCATAATCAGATAGGCCTGCTTAAAAGAATTGTTAACTTATAATTGTCTGGTTGGATTAATTTCAAATGTATTTCTGTTCAACTTTTCCTTTGTTGTGGCTGAACCTGTTAACAGAAGGGACGTCTTACGAGTCTTACCTTTGACGAGTCCCTGGCTATAAGTGTTATATGTACAAAGATGTTCAGTTTCATAAAGTCGTTCACTGCTGTTACAGTGAGATAATATAGCGATGAACTTCGGTCACCTGTCAGAGGACTGATTTAAAAGCAGAGCTCTCAGACCTCAGTGAGAACCTTTTCACGTGAGGTAACATAACTATGGTGATGGCTGTGGCATTAAAAACTGTGCTACAGAAGTAATATGGGTAATCTCCAAGGTTTCCACCTTCATTCCCTCCTCAAACAGTAACATCTTAGGAAGCGTGGTCTACATTTCTTCCATATTATTTGACACGGAGTTCATGGGTGTGAGACGGATCCTCACCGATGTCATTCAGCGTTCTTTTCAGCACCACTGCTGCCTCCTTTAAACTGGTTTGTAACTGGTCCCTCTCATCAGTCAGGTTCTGGTATCTGGCCAGGAGCTGGTGCTTCTCGACCGTGTGATTGGCCAGCTCTCTGGAAAGCTGATTAAAGTCTCTGCCATCTGAAGCGAGAGGGAAAGAGCAGAATACACACATGTATAGTACATGTCATCGTTGGAGGTTCATCTGAACTGTTCTTCCTCTTTCTGCTTCACCTTTTTTCCTCTCTGTGAATACTCACATCTCACACCGACTGCTATGACTGCGGTCAGCAGCAGGAAACACAGCAGTCCCAGACAGGCTGGAACCACCTTCAAAGGGGACCAGGTTTCAGTTTCCTCTTCAGCCTCAGAGTCTGTTCCCACTGGTTGGGTTTCTGCAGGTGCACAGTTTAGAGGTTACATGTGACTGGAAAACAGAGCTTCAATGTTCAGAGCTGAATTTCTGTTTCCCATATGTAAGCACTGCTAATAGCTAATCATCATCCAATGAAGGGGTAAAATGACCGTTCACCTAAAGCCATTCAGACTCAGTTTAATGGATATGTACCCACCAATGATGGAGCTATTAAAATATATCATCCAGATTCAATAAACTGTATGGCATACATACAAAGAGGGATATTTTCTGTATTTTTACAGCAGTACGCTCTGAGTTTTTTCTCTTTTCCATGCCTCCTGTGTCCCTCCTGTCTGTTTCTCAGTGTACGTTTGTTCTTTTGTCCCTTACTTTCTGTTTTATTCTGAGGCTTTCTGTGCTTTTTTCCCCTCCTTTCTTCCTTTTCCCACCTTCATTTTTGTCTTTCACCTGTGCAGTATTATCCCTGTCCCTGTGGCCGGTGTGTTTAGTCTTGATGTTCTCCCTCAGTGTTTGTATTTTCACCCTCCCGTTCCTGTTGCTTCCTGTGGATTTTCCTGCCAAACAGTGAAGGACTTTTTGTTTTTGTCTCCCTTGATGTCATCCCAGTTGTGGATTTTGTGGACCGGCACATTTACCCTAATAATCAGTCTGTAAAACTATACTTTTGTTTAGACATGTTGAGTACATTGTTATCATGTTTGAGGCTGTATGGGGTCACACTTTGAACCAGTCACTGCTCCTGAAACTGTGAACCAAATGAAACCAGAGCCACAGATCTGACTAAATAATAACACTCGCCATGTTCACACAATGTGAACTGATATGCAGTGAGCATTAATACAGGCTGCAGCCGAACGCTGACAGACCACATATATCGTGTGCTCTCACTCCGTCGTTTTCTTCTTCTTCATGATGTGTTCTCTACTCTCAGTTCCTGAATTTGTCCATTTTTGCTTTTTGTTATATAATTCCTTAAGAACCACAAATCTGTAAGCATGCTTGTAAAATGTATCAGTTAAATAAAGATTGTGGATGAGGCTGCATTTAATTTATTATTTCCTTAATTAAAAATAGTGCCTAATTTTCAAAAGGAAAAAAAAACAGGGTGGGGTCTTACAATCGTTTCTTTTCTATGACCAAAAAACCTGAACTACATTCAGTTTACTTCATAAAAGGTAAATCCGTTCCAACAATGTTTGGGATTTTTGCTCTAAATTGCCTTTAAATGAGTTCTTAATATTTTAGTCTTATTAAAAACTTAATTCAACACTATCAGTCAGAGGAATCATCCTCACAGGGTGGTTAAACTTCATTATTAGTTTATACAACAAACTATTTCATGTCTCGTTTATTTTTTTTGACTTCTAATGGTTTCAGTTGTCATGCTACAGTATACCGTTACACAATATTTTAAAGAACCTACTAGCTTCCTCTGGTCCTTGGTGTTCAGGTTTGCCCTGAATCTCATCCAGCTCCTGTAAGTTGACATAAATCGATTCTTCTGACTCCATCAGAGCAGCTCCTTATCTCCTTATTTCTATGCTACCTGTCTGAATGTGTGTGCAGATGTCGGTCTGTCTCATGAGGTCAGAAATGGGTAACTCATAAAGAGAGTCACATGGAGGTTTCTGTTCCATATAATGTGGTCACTGTAAATATCTGTAAGGAAATAACCCAGTATTTAACACATTTTGCCAATTATTCATATTTTTTCGACTGATGTTGAGCAAAAGCCTCTGGATGAACTGAGGAGCCGCACCGAAGCCCAGTATAAGATAAACCAGGATTAATTTGAACTTTGAAATGTGCAAAACTACTCTCATGCAGTGCAAGAATAAACATACAGAGATGGAAATAAGTGGAATAGATCCACTTTAAGCACAGTGTTGGATCTCATTGGGTACGATAATGAATGCTAATCATCACATGGGGATGCATTCACAGTGAAACTTCCATAAAAGCAGCACAGCAGCTGTGAGGTTAGAGGAGTCTACTGGCCTCTATTCTGACAGCTGTTTCGAGTGTAAATAGACACACTTTTATTTACCTTGTTGTTTAAGTTGTTTAAATCAGCTGCTTTCACATCATCTTCTATATCTGTGCTCACATTAAACCTCACTTTACGGCACACACGTACTGGATGATTTTTTGTGACTTTAGATTGAATCTGTGAGTTCATAAAGAGCCCAAATGCACATTTTTCCAAAACTCCAGTTCTGAAGCTAAAAACGAAAAAACTAAAATAAAGAATTGTGCATCATATTTGGGGATTTGAAACTCATGACTGGGTTCTATATTTGTTCTAAGTATGAAACCTACATCATGGCCTCAGTTTGAGCAGAACGATAAAAACACGTTGCTTGGAGTTGGTCCCTTCATGAATTCATCTGTTCAGGTATTTTGGAGACATTTGTGGAAACCTGAAACTGGGAACTGAGAACTGACTTTTTAGTGACAGACACAAATTATTTTTCAAAAGTAAACATACAACAAAAAGATTTTTCATGTCAATATAGTTCAGGGTCACACACACTTACTGCCTATACTCTCCGCTGCAGGACACCCTTTGAGAAGCATTAAAGACAAATTTTAACAGATTTGAACAAAACAAACTGAATTAGTAGTAAATAAAAATGAGAAATTTGAAAGACATTTAATAGAAACACGCAGTATTCTGTAGTATACATTACAATACAATGATTTACAGTACATACTGTCCAGAAACTCAGAGCAAATAACATGAACATGTTCACAGAGCTTTTTATAATAAAAAAAAAAGAACTGTGCAATCTGATGTAGGCTAATTCAAGCCATGCTTACTTTTATGAAGCTTCACAAATGCACTGGAAAGAGTTCCTAATATTTTGTCCTCCTCATGTATGTAAATTGGATTTGTAGCATTTTTAGTTTCAACAAAAACTTGGTGTAGAAGTTCCAGGAAAGCAGAATTTAGCAGCTGCTTCTAATAAAGTGTTAAACAGTTTGTTCACAGTGTTCTGTGTAATTGAAACTGAAAGATATGCAGTGGTAGCAATATTACATTAAATGTATTACATTTGTATATTACAGCATTAAGCATGTTTCATTTATACTGCAGCTTTGTCCAAAGGAAAGTCACGTGGGTCAGTGCCTTGTGTCTTTAATGGATAATCAAACTAAAGAAAGACTGAAAGAGATTTTTCTTTTCTTTTCTTCACTGTTTATAACAAATCCATAAAGAAAGTTATTTTAGTTACAACTTATGAGCCTTATGTGACTCTTAGTGGGAAATGATTTGGAATAATGAACATTATTCCCACATGCATCATGTGAGAACTGAGAGTTCCTTACTGAATCCCACCACCTGCTGTTTCCAGAAGCTCTGAAGGCTTTAACTAAATAAAAAACAGCGCCCTCTTCTGTTCCATAAAGAAATCTGACAGACCTGCAGCAAGTCTTAATATTTAGGTCTGAGAGGAGCTTGAAGTAAATGTTTAATTAAACCACAGCAGCCACCGGGATTTTTTATTGTTGTAAACAGCGTCTTCCTGTTCATACCGACTAATAAAGATCCTTTGCTAACGCATTTATAAAATGTATGTGAATGAGGACAAAACAAAGACAACTTGTTCTGTGCAATAAAAAGTTAACAGACTTTTATCCTTATTTGTGCAACTTGCATCAAAGTTGAGCTCTTCCGCTCATTTCCAGCCCCACGTTTTTATTATTGGACTTTACTAGAGCAGCTTGTCATGATTCGCACCTCAAAATAATCCTTATTTATCCTTCACCGGGCCTTGGTGCAGGTGCCTCAGGTCACCTGCCTGAAACAAGCTCCTCCCCCTTTAAGGCCATTCTCAGTTTAAGCCCAGAGATCCCAAAATGAGGTCAAAGGCAGCTCATTCTGTGCACTAAGGCACATTTCACTCAGTCACAGTTCAATTCATGCTGAAAGACAGCAGTGCAGTGTAGAAGACATTAGTGCAAACTAAACTTTTCCTATATTCCCAAATACACGTGGTGTGAAGAAACATCACTGCACCTCACAAATGACAAATTTACACTTGCACTTTGAAACATGAAACCTGACACACTCAAACATTTATTAATACCTGAATAACACCAAGCATCACCATTACTGGTGCTGCACTTGATTGAACTCATTGCATTTATGGCTTTTAAATGTATGTATTTTTAATGTCCTTCCTATATGAGTCTATTTTACTGTGTATATTGTGTGTTTTTGTACATTACTTTGGAGCACTCGTTTGTGAGTGTAGATACTCACATAAATGCTGCACTGAAATATCAACATTTAAGTCTAAAAATGGACTAAAAAAAATGTATTTTATCATCCTGTGACTTTAGTTCAGTCTGTGTTAAAAACATAATAACAGAAATGCCTTAAAATCCAGGTTAAGATCTTTACAAGATCATTAAAATGAAAATTTTAAAAATCATTTTTCTTCCAGTATGGAAAATAATACAGCAAAGATCAGTCTGGAATCCAGTATTTTAAAAGTCCATCTCCAGTCATCCCAGAATCTCAGAAATGTTCCTTTTAGAACACGTAATCCAGCATGATGTGCGTATGCCAATAACTCGGACTCCACCGTGGTTTCACCTTCACGACGTTTCCATTCATGTCTGCGTTCCACCAGCTCCTCAGGAACCAGCTCACGCATTTGGCTGCCAAGTACAGCGCTCCAGCACCGAGGAGAATCTTGAAGAAGCTGAAGCCATCGCCTCCATCCCATTTCTTTGGTTTTCCACTAAAAGCTGAAGACAGAAATTCACAAAGGGTCAAGCACCTTTATAATCTTACTCTTACAAAAGGGAGAACATTTGCCAAGAAGAAGAAAACTTGGAGGTTCGATCAGACAATCAGATACTGACGTAGTTCTGAACAGAAACAACGCCAACTAGCAATCCGTTGGTGTTGTTCCCATGACCTGAAAGGCAGCACCTGGGAAACTAAACTGTTTGGGCTCTGGGGGGGAGAATGGCTGCAAAACTGAAACTAAAAGGAACTGATGGAAGGGCTTAATCTGACTTAATCTGACTCAACACGTGAAACCTCACAGAAAGGACTGACTGATTGGTAGCTCTTTCTCGTTTCTGTGGGTGTTGGTGCACGGCCACCAAAACAACACATCTTAAAAACTCAGCAGCAGAAATCATGAGCCAGTTACTCAAAAAAAAATCCAAAACTGTTGCCTTTAGCAGTTTTATGTAGGAACTATTTTCCTGCTACTCACTGCATCACTGCACAGAAGAAGAATGACTCTTCCTGTGATTAGAGGCTCATGGTCGTGAGAGGATGTACACACTAATGTCTAATGTAATCGTTTCTACATTAAACTGCTCATCACGAGGTTTGTGGATGTTCTGGAGAAAACAGGTGGTGATTTCTGGAATTTCTGGAGAATTACTGCTGAGTTTTTTCCTCATGGGCACAAAATGTTTGTCGATATCTCAAAAACTGGGCAACTCACACCAAAACAATCTGGATGGATGAATAACACTACAGTGTTTTTGGGGTGAACTGTCACTTTAATGTTACTGGTTTCTGAGATCTTCATCTCTCAAATGTGAATAGAGTTTGGAGTTTGTGGTGCCAACAGCACTGAACAACCATCCATCCATTTTCTGCTGCTTATCTGGGGCCAGGTCACAGGGGCAGCAGCCTAAGCAGAGATGCCCAGACCTCCCTCTGCCCAGCCACCTCCTGCAGCTCATCCAGCTGAGAGATATAATCTCTCCAGGGTGTCCTGGGTCCTCCTTCCCGGTAGGACATGCCCAGAACACCTCGTCCAAGGAGGCACCCAGGAGGCATCCTGATCAGATACTCGAACCACCTCAACTGGCTCCTTTCAATGTGGAGGAGCAGCGGCTCTACTCTGAGTCCCTCCAGAATGACTGAACTCCTCACTCTATCTCTAAGGGAGAGTCCAGCCATCCTTCAGAGGAAACTCATTTCCGCCATTTGTATCTGCAGTCTCATTCTTTCGGTCACTAAGCAGAGCTCGTGATCATAGGTGAGGGTAGCGACGTAGACTGACCAGTAAATCAACAGCTTCGCTTTCACACTCAGCTCTCTTTTACGTGCATGGTAGCCTTAAGTGCTTGAGTTGAGGACAAATGAACCTTTTTTTTTTGGTTTTTGAAGACATTTCACTGCTCATCCAAAAGACTTTTTCACTTCTGGAAAAGAAGCATTTAAGTCTACAATAAATTGGTCTGTTTTTTCTTTCCCAAAAAAAAACAAAATCACAAACCATATCAACGAATGAAAATCTGGGTAAATAAAACCCAAAACTATAAACACATCTAGAAAACGATGAATTTGGGTGAACTGACCTAAAGAAGCCAGTCACACATACCACAGATTTACACTTTAATGATTTCAAATTCTTACTGAAAGACATAAACTAAATTCAACCCTGACTGTATGTTTACCTTTATAAGAGTGCTTCCAACTGGACTGCCTGTAACTGTATGCCAGTTGCCATTCCCTGTAGTTATCCACAGCCCTGCTCTGTGGGGTTATGTTCACATTGTAGTGCACGTGCTGGTCGTAGATGTGGGGATTTGAGTAGGGTTGCTGTGTTGTTGCTGTGGATCCGCTGTAGCTCTGCACCACGTTGAACATTTGCTGAGCTGAGGAGTCCGAGTAGGGGATCTCTTCTATACCCTGAAGCACATTTACATAGTAGCCCATCTGGATGAGGAAGGTGGTGAGGTCCAGCTGCGGGTTCTGCAGGGCCTGGATCAGTTCAGAGCTGATTTCATAAGTCCTGTCGAATCTGAACCTCCCAAAGGTGGCTGTGTCGTGCTCGGTGACATACACCGTCTCCACCACGCCGGTCCTCACCTGGTAACTGATGATGATGCGGTCAATATTCCAGCTGTTGCTTTTGCCACCTGACCTATAATTTTCCCTCACATATGCCGGAAGGTTTGCAGCAGCAGGGTAAGTTTCTGTGTTCAAGTTGCCAACCTCAAAGTATGCAACCTGGAAAGAGAGTAATAAAGAAGGAATGCATTACAGAGTTGTACTACATAAAACAGCATCTAGGTTAAAGTAGACTTATTCTGCTCATTTCCCATCCTGAATTTTCATTATAATACTCTACTAGAGTAGCTTTGCATGAATCATCATGCTTCACTTCAAGGCTTCACCAATCAGTCAAACAACTGGGTGACATCATGGCGGCTATGGCTATCTTTAATATACAGTCTACTGTTGCAAGCGACTGACACACGCCATATCTGTAGCTCTTTCTTCAGTTATTTTACTTTATTATAATAAATGACTGGATTCATCTACTGTGTCCTTTTCACATTTGTCGTGGTCTAGGAGCCGGGTCACAGCATGGTGTTTCCATGTCACTGGTTTCTTGGTTCCAGTTCTAATTCTAAAACCAGAACTCTTCTGGTGGAAAAGCATCATTTAGTGGGGTTCTACCTAACTGGGAAATCTCTACTTCAAAGTCCACTCCCTGTCAGACCAGCGGGCTCCAAGACTGAGTTGGGATAACTCGCATGAAGTCTTCACGGCTGACACGTGGCTCGGTTCAAAAGCACAACAACTTAAAGTACGTCTGAAGTTAAGTGGCGGTGCCCTACTAGAGACAACTTAAAGTGATTCTCCAGTTTATATACATCTACATCTACATTTATGTGGATCAGACATTCAACAAGAATAAATTTCTCATGCCTCACTGAGGAGCACCTGTCAGATCAGCCATCACATGTAACAAAGACAAATTAGCAAATATTAAATGAAATGCTGACACATTTATCATTCAGATTTCAGCTGAGGGCACAAAATGTTCAAACTGTTTTCATGAGCTGAGTGGTTCTCCTAACAAAGAGCAAACTGATCATTACTGATCATCAAACTGCTCCTTTTACAACAGAAGACAAAACAAAATTTAACATCACACACCTTACTCTTCCGCTTCCTGGTCCTGTTCAGTACGGGCAGAAGCTCCTCGATGTTTCCAAACAGGTGGAAGCCGCAGAAACCGTTCTCCGGCTGACAGTCTGATGCCAGCTGTGGAAACACATCCAGTCACTTCACACACTGCACCAGACCTCTGTGGACGTTGTTTTCTGGGCTAAATGTGGTTAGCTGATAGCGGCCTCTAAAAAGACCTCCCTTTACATCAAAATTTTGTTGAAAACTGAAATGTGAAAAGCTGTATTTTCAGGCTATTACTAAAACCTGAATTCAACCTAATTTGAACCATGAATTCATGTTTATCCAACTATCCAATTTTCTGTTAGAGCTCTAAAACGTGAATACATTTGGGTTAAATTTGGTTCTCCAGCTACACAGACTTGTGTTACACTTTGTTTCTGTTAAACCGAGTGCCTCTGGATAGTCATGGTGGTACAGTGGTTAGCAACGCTGCCTCACAGTGAGAAGGTTCTGGGATCAAATCTGCTGGAATCTGCAGGGGTGTTGAAGAGGAGGAGATGTATTTTCATTTTCTCATTTTTTAATCAAATTTAGAAGTTTTACCGACGTCTGGTCGTTGTTTTTTGCTGGGTGGTTTTATGATAACAGGAAAAAAGGAAAAAATCCCTTTCTTAAACATGACAAACAGTGAAATTTATGATCTTACCTTCATGATGACCATGAAGTTGGCGACTTCACAGGTCACGCACTGGTTGGAAAACCAAAAGAGCAGCTGGAGGCCGTGTCGTGGGAAAGGACACCCAAACTGTGAATTTTTCAGGTGCTCCAGAGTGCAGAGCTGCAACTGAACCATGGTGGAGCTGAAGACACTGACACACACTCACACCCTCAATACACATGCAAAACACACCCTCAGGGTGCTTTGTTTTCACTGAGTGGAGGCACTGTGGTATTTAGGTAAAAGTTTGAAAATTACATTTTGATGTATTGTTTATAATACATGTGTGAAGCTATTGTAAATAATCAAGCCAAAGCAGTTATCATTTGGTTTGTTGTAAACTTGTATTTTGAGTTTAATTCATGCCAAAAAACAGCAAAGTTAAAGATGGAGGTTAGAAATTTGTTTTTTGTAGATATCTCAAAAAATATTATCATAAATTGTGCAGTAAATATGTGGTATTGTGACAGGTCTAGTGTGTGATAATTACAAAGAGAAACAAAAAATACAGTAAAACGAACAGCACACACACACACACACACACACACACACGCACACAGAAAAAAGAGGGAAATTCAGTTGCAACGGTATCTTATATTTGCACGTTCACAATTTTACATTTTTAAAAATCTAAACAGAAATACACAAACATATACAAAATGCTACATATATAGTACTGTGCAAAAGTCTTGAGCCACCCCTCATTTCTTTCTATTTTGTAGGAAAATGGGAAATTTAATGAAACACACATTGGTGTGCAAACACACATGGAAGGCGATGACAGTTTGCACAGTTCTAACGAACTTGAAAGTCAGTTATTTGTTATCACCACCTTTATTCTTCAGCACACAGCCTGAAGGCGCTTAAGCAAGCTTTCTGGTAATTTCTTTAAAGGTACAGTCAGTCGTTTTTTCAGGTCATTTAATAGGAAAAAAAAAGCATATTGTACTCATAAATATACATTGATTAGTGAGTAATTACGTCTTCCAACAAACTGATGCATTCTCATAAACTTAGAATTAATCCATTAAAAACACACAGGAGCACGCCGGTTTGTGGAAGCCACCATGTTGCCCCACCACCTTGAATACAGTGTTCAAGATGGACAGAGACTACATATACAGTACTGTGCAAAAGTGTTGAGCAAAA
>VUQI01029933.1:0-18993 GCA_015106735.1 Paratilapia polleni | reverse complement strand
AAAGTGTTGAGCAAAAGTTCTCGTGCTGTGGAGGCATTTTTTAAATTCATGTCTGTCCCTTCAGACCAACATAAGAAGGATCATATCTATGTTTTATGATCTGAGGGGGGGTCCCCTTCACCAAAGCAGTGAAAACTCGAAGAGACCCCGTGACCAGCATCATCCTCTTCCTCCTCACCTCAAGCCTCATCTCTTGAACTGAAGTCAGGGCTCTGACACACGAAAACGTGCATAAATATGCTCATTTATTCCGATATTGTCACGATTACTTATTGTCAGACGATTAGACGGACAGCTGACAATGAGCCACTAAACAACAGCTGGTTATAAGATAACATTATGCCCGCTAACGTTAGGCTGAGTGTCCTAAAAAAAAATCACACTTTCCCTCTGATAAACAGTTTGATGATATTCTCACATCTCAGAGTCCAACAATGTTAGATCCGCTTCAAAGAAAGTTTCACTAACAGCAGCAAAAACAGCAGCACTTACCGACAGAAAAGTTCAGGTTATCCTCAACAACTCACCTCAGTATCGCTGTCATCGGTCAGAGGCGAGCTTCACTGACTCATCGACCCGTATCGGGCTCCCTTCTCAAAGTTTTACAGCCTACACTCAGTACAGAAGAAAACACGTTTGTCCTACAGCGGCCACCGTAGCTAGAGTTATGCACTTCAATTGGGAGGGGTAAGAAAACAGAAGTCAGCTGACTCCAATCTGCAATCTACTGACACCTAGTGGTGGGTTAGAGTTCTCCAAGGTTCTCTCAGGAATAGTTCTCCAGGCTTCTTGAAGGACATTCAAAGCTCTTCTTTGGATGTTTCTGCCTTCTGTTCTGTTCTCTGTCAGATGATCCCACGCTGCTTCGGTAATGTTGAGGTCCGGGCTCTGGGGAGGCCAATCCACGACTGACAGTGTTCACTGTGTGTTTTCTATCCAGGTAAGGCAGTGTGTTTTGGATCATTGTCATGCTGAAAAATGAAGCTTCAGCCTTTCCTCCCTGTTTCCCTTCCTTAAGAATGGCGTCTTGACAGCCACTCCTCCATTCAGACCATTTCTGATGAGGCTTTGACAAACAGTACATGGATCAACTGAAGGGCCAGATTTTTCCCTGTTTTTTAAGGACATGACTTTCAGATACTGTTTGTCCGCTGTAGATGCTTTTTAGAGCCTGCCTAAAAAAACCTTTGTGCTCCACTTGTCCAGTTTCCTCAATTTTTTTAAGGACTCACTGCACACCATGCTGAGACATGCCAAGTTTTCAGCTAATAGCACTTTGGGAATCACCTTATTGGAACTAACAAACAAAGAAGTTTATTCAAATTGTGTGTTCTTGTGACAGCCTTGAAAAAGCAGCCAATGTCCAAAGAAAAACTGAGAGAACTTCAGAAAGCCTGGAGAACTACTGCTCAAGACCACTTTAAAACTTACAACAAAAGTCTGGCTCCTTGGAAGCAAAATACAAAGAAATGAGGGGTGGATCAAGACTTTTGCACAGTGCTGTATGCATTTGTAAAACAAATGAGATCAATGAGGTCAGTAAATCGTTTCTTTTAACAACACTGAGCTGTGCCACCATAATGCAGGTTCTCATCTTTATAAAAACTATTTTAAAAAATAGATAACGTGCATAAAATCGTGTTCTAGTTAAATGCAGCTATTCAATCATTATTTTTAAAAACAAATAGCTGTAATACACAGAAAAAGGCTGTTATAATAAAGATTGTTGTGCTGTTTTTAATGTCCGTTTACCGTTTGTGTTGTTGTCTGGTATTTCCTCATTTTCCGAAGGAACAGTAAAGAGCAGCGCTCCCGCCCCCGAGAACGTAAAATGCGTGCTCGTTCACGTCGTTCTGTAGCGTGCGTCCAAGAGGACGTTCCCTGCTGGCGTCATTTGCGCGCCGCCTAGCTTCCCATGCACTTCTTGTGCCCCCGAAAGCCTGCAGATAGATGTTTCGATTTCAGGTGAGTATTGCTGTATAAAAATAATCACGCGCCTTTTTACTGAAGAAGACGTCCGATGTCTTCCAGAGAGCTCAGAGTGACCACGGCCTACGTGGTGTACGTGCTGAATGTTGACTATTGTTTATGCGACTGCTAAAGTCAATGCGGTCCGCGGCCTGTGAAGCAGCCCGCTTTCTTGGTGACGAGCAGGGGCGCTGAGCGCACCTTTCCCTCTTCCATTCCCTGCGTGAATTATCTTATTGTCTGATAAACCAGTCTCCGCTGTAAAAATCCAGTGTACTGTAGCTGTCCTGGCTGTGTCGTATTTGGCCTTTGAGGGCAGCAGCTCTTAATCGATGTGAGTCTTACGTGATATAACGTCAGCATTAGCATTGTGGCTAACAGGCTCTCCTGCTGGCTGCAGGGTGTCAGAGTACTGTGTTAAGAAATATTATTCCCAGTAGGTAGTTTAAGAAGTAGGGGCTGTTAATGTCTACTCTCATCGGTACCTTAGTGTTTATGTGTCGAGTTAACCTCTGCGTTTCGTGGTTTTTCGCAGTAGAAACCAGAGTCATTGTCCCAGGCAGCTACTGCTGGCATCTGGCTAAAGGGCTGTGCTGCTAACAGTATTTATTTACACCGCTATAAATGACAGCTTAGTCTGAGGGGATTTCTTTTCCAGCTCAATTTAGCACACTTTGACCACTTCAAGACGCCATGTTAGTTAATATTAGACTCTTTGGCACCTTTTTATGTATTAATTTAAGAAATGTATTAGTTTTAAATAAAAGTAACTGTTGTTACTCTGGTCCGTGTGGGGTTAACAGCAGACTGATGGGGTAGAAAAGGCCCATGGACACAAGAGTTTATGCAGGATGATAACGATGTTGATCAGCTGTAAGCTCCAGCAGTTCCCCAACATATTATTCACAAACAGAGCCTCACAGAAGTTAAATCTGTCCGTTACTCAACCAGAAGTCATTTACTGCTGCATCTGATAACGAGTACAGTGGTTGGAAGGGAGGCATCGATCCAGCTTTTTCCAGCTCTGAGTTCATACCGATACCTTGGCTTAAGGTATCTGCCGATACTGAGCACTGATCTGATACCAGTGTTAAATGAATAAGCTCTTTTCCTCGCTGTGGGGAAGAGATTGGGATTCAGTCTTTATGTTTAAGACACATCAGGCTCAACTTAAACTTTGCATTCCTAACTTTGTGTATAAGATGGATGTACCCAGTGTGACGTCTCCCACTGGTTTTTTCAGCCTCAAATTGAACATTTTTGCTATCACCATCTTGGGGTTTTGAAACTGGGTGTGACGACTGAGTGAAAGATCTGACTAGAAAACAGCACACTCATTGGCTCAGGACTTGTAAAGTCACAAGTCCTGAACCAACGAGAGTACCCCAGATACGTAGAACTACCCAAATTTACAAAACTGACTTAATGCTTTAGGAGGCACAAACCCAGCCTCGGGGGGTCACAAGCTAGTGTACTCCTAGTGCTGGTCTCAAGCCCAGAAGGGCATCCGGTGGAAAAAATATGTGCCAAATCAAACATGTGGATCCATCGCCATGGCAACCCCTTGGGAAATAAGGGAGCAACAGAAAGTACCTTTTGTTAACTTTGTTAATGCATCCAAGAATATAAATTAACTGAGCTGGTATTTATTATAGACATTGTAAGTAACAACAGGCCCGGAAATATTGGCATTATTCATTTAAATTCAGCTGAAAGAGTGAGAGTCATTAGGCTGCTTATCTTTTCATGTCTTTACAGACGAGCAGTCGTGACAGTTTCTTTGAATATTTTTTTTTTTAGACGTGGTCAGGCTTGGATACATATTTCTATGTTTAAAGTTGAACTTCTGAGAAGTTTGTGAAGCTGTTTCGGTTCACTGTTGTTTTCATGCAGTAAGAAGTAAGGATGCGCCTGGGTTGACAACAATGTTTTGTTTTAGTTTTTAATTCCGTTTTTGTAGTTATTTATTCACTTTCAGCTGCTCCCTTATTTCCCAAGGGATAGCCACAGCACATGTTTGATTTGGCACAGATTTTTACCCTGGATGCCCTTCCTGATGCAACCCTCCCATTTATCTGGGCTTGGGATGGGCACTAGGAGAACACTGGCTTGTGTCTCCTAATGGTTTCAGTCTGGGGATCTTTAGGCATTTAGGGAAATGTGTTAACGTCTCCACCACACAGCCACCTGTTTATTCCCCCATTTGTACCAGGGAAGTAAACGCATTCTGTTCAGAACTTTCTATGAACAGAATTTCAAAGCAGAGGGTTTCCTGTTGGGTTTTTGTGGATTGTGTGGTTCTTTTGGCTTCATCGAGCAGACTGTTTGCAGCCGAGGTGAGAATTAAGTCTGAGGTCATGGTTCTCAACTGGAAAATGATGGCGTGGTCAATCCAGGCTGGGAAGGAGTTGCTGTCCCAACTGGAGGAGTTCAGGTATCTCGAGGTCTGCAATGAGAAGCGAAAGACAGATCGGAGCAGCAGACACTGTGGTGAAGACAGAGCTGAGCGTGAAGGCGAAGCTGGCGATTTACTGGCTGATCTACCTCCCTACCTGCACCTGTAGCCATGAGCTGTGACTGTAGGTGATAAAAGACCGCCTTCTAGTCTTTCAGAAGACCCAGGCCATGATTAGAGATTATGTCTCTCGGCTGGCTTGGGAACCCCTCCGTGTCCCCCCAGAAGAGCTGGAGGAGGTGCCTGGGGAGAGGGAGGGCTAGGATTCCCTGTTTAGCTCCTGAGAACTGGCCTGGATACGTGGCAGAAAATAGATGGCTGGACATTTGTAAATGTCATCCTGTTTTCCGTTACCAATATTCGGCCAATAGATTGGAGTTTTTGACTGTCTTCGGTCAATCAGCAAATGAGATGATGTTTAACAATGTCAGCCGTTGTGGATCTCAGTTTTACCTGCTAAATCTGGGATTTTCTTGTTTGTTTCCTGGACACAGTAAGAGGGAATAAATAGCTATAAACAGCAGTTGGATGAATTTTAAACAATGCTGTTTATGCGTCACACATTAAAAACGTCATCACGTGTCAGCTTTTGTGATTATATTGTTAACTAATCTCTGAATAGACTCACTCAACTGGTTGTGGGTGTGATTCAACACACCCAGAGGATGCTTTTGATCGCAGAGCTCTGAGAGCGAATAAGAGCGTGGATCTGATTTATTCTAAACCTCTGATAGTGCCGTGTATCGAGCGGGATCATCTGCACGTTTTGTAAGCCCCCCTGTGACCCTGAATTGGATAAGCGGAAGAAGATGGATGGATGATGTAATTAATAATATCAATGAAACATTTCCAGAAATGTGGAGCATTTAATCAAACTAAACATTTGTAGATGTTAATTTTTCTGGCTTTATTCTGTTGTCTATTCTTTAACAGTTGGATGGATTCCAGTGAAATTACTGTGGATGTGTTATTAACTCGCAGGGTTAAAGGCCCTGAGGGTGGCCCAGTGGATGAAACTTTATTAACCTCAAAGTGCAGTTACAAATATTTATAACTGCTAATGTTTCTGTAGAAGCTACTATTGAAAAATCATGAGTATGACTTCATTTTATGGAATTACTCACTTTTAGAGTCCCAGCTGTTCAGTGACCTGGGAATTTAGATCATCTAACATCCCTCTTTGCCCTGCCTTCTTTCCAATATCCTCTCACTCTCTGCTTTGCCTTTTCAGTCCCTGGATGAAGACTGTATGCTGGAGGAGGAAGATGACGGATTGATAGAAGAGGAAGATGAAATTGATCAGTTTAACGATGACACCTTCGGAGCGGGGGCCATCGGTAAGTCTCACATGAACATCTTTATTTATTTTACTCTGTCTGTCTTCAAATCGTATTTCTCTTAATTCCACAGTCTACACTAGGTGAGCTTGTCATTTCCTGTCAAATATCTCCTGTTCCAGTCGTGTTCATAATAAACACGCCCAAAGTCTGAAATAATGAGGTCAGTGTATGAGTAACCCGTGTGAGTCTAAAGCTCAGGCTCCAGACTGATCTCACTGCTCAGTTTCACACAGTTTTTTCTACTCTTGGATCTGTCAGACACAGGATGAACTGAGCGGCTGCACCAAGGCCCAGTATAAGATAAATGAGGATTAGTTTGAACTGTTAATCATGCAAAGCTACTCTAACACAGTCTAAGATTAAAAATATGGAGGCATTTATTTGTAAATGAGTAGATTAGGTCTCCACTAAAGAGTCACATGGCAGCCAAGTGACAATAGTAGATACAACGCAAACACGTTAGTCAGTTTATAAAGCAGTGGGCCAATAGGAACTGTGATCATGAAGATCAGATGAACACTTACGATTTTTGTAGGGGAAAAATAGACATTTTTACAGACCTTTCTTTCACTAAAATTTAGATTTTTGATTGATAAAAGGTTCTTCGTTCTGTTGTGAGGCATGCCATGAGACGTTTGAGAACCACTGTTAGAAAGGATGAGTGAGCTGTATGAATGTAAAATAAAAGGTGTGTCAGTCCATTACCAAATGGGCTCAAATCCAGAACTTCAATTAAGTCATGACATTTTACAGAGTTTATGTTGTGTGTCTGCCAGGCCAAGTAATTTGTAGAGTGACTTATAGCCTGATTGTGTTTCAGCATGTGCAACATAGTCTGGTTCTTTATAATCACAGAGGCTCGACCGTTCTCACCCGCTTTCATTCAGCTTTAAAAAACTCTGAGAGGATCTGAAGCGTTACCCAAGTTTGCAGGTGTCAGTCTGCACAACCAGTTAAACTATCTGTGAGAACTCACAGTTATGGTGACTTGATGTGGTCAGTGCATGCCCCACTACAGTGTTTAACCATCTGAACAATGGCAAAAAAAAAAACAACCCATAAATCACTTAACCAAAGATGTTATCTAGACCAGTAGGTCAGAGATTTACTGGACTCTTGTTCAGTTTTGCTGGGAAAAAGGCTCACGGTAATAATTTTAAATATTACTGTGTAGCTTCATCTATAATTTATTAGTAGATTTTTATCTATAAGCTTTAAAATAAATGCCACACCATTTAGACTCTCCCTTGTATGCTACAGAGATCACTGTCTAGCAGCGATATCTGCAGCATACAATTGGTCAGGTCTCCAAAAGGCCACTTAAATGATAGATGATTGGATCACCTCTATATGGGTCTTCTAAGGATGTTTGTCACCCTCTCTGTGAAATCTGGTTTTCCACAATTTTTAGTTAAAAACCAAAAGGCACCGAATCACAGAAGAAACACCAACTCTCGACTCTTGTCTCCGTTTTATTTGTTGTTGTTTTTTATGGTTTGTCTGTATGTTGCTTATCTGTGAAGCCCTTCTAACTTTCACATGTGGTTTTGGACTGTGCAGATTTGATGCTCCTCTTTTGTTGCAGATGACGACTGGCAGGAGGAACACAAGCGCCTCGCCGAGCTCGATGAGCGGGATGGATTAGGAGCGGGACTGGGGTTTGGAGGAGGGGGGATGGGAGGAGAGTCAGATTTAGGTGGAAGTGAGCACTCGTCCTCCACCCGTCTCCCCTCCTCTGCGGTCCATCCCCCTCCACCGTCATCCCTCGCTTCGCTCAGCTTCTCCTCTTCTTCCTCTGGACTGCCTCCATCAGGTCAGTGATTTAATTAGAGGAGACTCAGGTCAGTCTTCTGGTCATTTGTAACTTTAAGCATTGTTCATATTTCTTCATAAAATGTTATTACATTAAATAGAGGCTGGCATGTTTTAAAGTCTGGAAACCTTTTGTCTCAGATGTGGAGGATCGAGTGGGGGAAGGTGACTTGGCTGAGTCTCTGGCCAGACTGATCCTGGACGCCGACCCGGCCATTGCTGGGGTCGGAGCGGCTGAGAGACCCGGTCCGTCCCCCGGCTCTTCGGGATCCGGCCTGCCCGCCCTGCGTGGGCTGGACCAGTCCAGAGTCCTGCCGCAGCCCCATTCCATCCCACGCCCCAGTCAACCACACCATCACCCCCAGCACCAGCTGCCCCCTGGACCTCCTGCTTCAGGTGAGAATGAACAGATCCTCCGCTGTTGGCTGGGCTCACTCACTGAAAAATATCTTCCAACAACTTGCTAATAACCTGCTCCTGTTTTTCTGTGTTTGAGCCCCGCTGCATTATTTTATTGCTGAAATTAGTTTTATTTTCCTGTCAACCCTTCCTGAAGTGTGCGCTGTGCAGTGTGAAAAGTCACTGAGTTGTTGTCACGTGACTGCTGGTCACAGCTGAGTAAATTATTTGGGTTTTTTACATGATCTGGTTAGTGCAAGCAGCTTAATTTTGACAAAACTTTAAATAAGAATGAATGTTGAATAATTTGATGAAATATCACATTTTTAAGATTAGCTTTGGTTGTTTTATTAAAAGATGATTTCTGATGAAAGCTTGCCTTTCCAACCCTCCCAGTGGGTTGATTTTGGTTGTGTGGCTGGGATGCTCAGAGCAGAGGTACTGTCTGCTTGCTAGCTAGTGATGACAGGAAGTTTTTAAAACTTGGCATGATGGGAGTCAAGGTAGTGAAATCCTATCAAATATTGGTAGATCGCCCACATATTTTCACGTATTTCTGAAAAGACGGCCTGTATCAGAAATTTTGGATTGGCTTCGTACATCTCAGGTCAGCTTGTTATGAATGCTAGCAAGAAAGTTTGTTTGTTTTAATGTTCGACAAGAGCCTAATCCGAACCAGAAACAGCTTGTGTCCCTAACCCTAACTCGATATAAGCTGTAGGAGCCCCATCTTAACCGCAAGTGCTGTGAATGATGCTAGTAGCATTGTTAGTATTATTAGCAAAGATGTTGCTCTACTTCAAGCCTCTACAACAGCCTCACTGCTGCATTTTAGCAATTCTGTAAGTCTCTGAAACTGTGCTTGGGGCAACTTCCCAAAGGGATTCTCACACGGTGTCTCTGGTGTCTGTTCAGTCCATAGCTTAAATTCACATTAGTTTCATATTCATGTGAGATTCAAAGTAATTTGTCAACACACAGCAAGCTGGTGTGTTTCACTCTGCTTCATTATTCAGTGTATTTGCCCTCTTTAACTGAAACCTGCTGTTCTTCTTCAGGCCTTCCTCCCTCGTCCATGCTCAGCTACCAACAGCAGCAGCACTTGCTGCGCAGAGGCACCTCTGCGATGGGCCAGGTCAGTGTTTTTAACTCTGTCTCTGTGTGTTATTCTGTATACCTTCTTATTTCTGCATGCGGTCTTCTATTAAATCCACGTCAGATTTTGCAGCATGACAAGAAGGAGAAAACTCTTTCCTGTGGTTCAAGTGACGATTAGCATTTTCATGCATTCTATTGAATTACACCCCTGAATTTTACTGCAAGGAGAAAATGACCAGGTGGATTTAAGATTTCCTGGATTTGACGTCATGCTGTCCCGTGTATATTTAACTGGATCACTGCAGTAGAATCTATTTAAACTTCTCTCTTTTTGTCTCTGGTAGATGAACTCTCACAGTATCTGGGAGAACAGCATGAGTTTTGGCCCGGTGAGCGTCCCCCCTGGATTGGTCACACACATGGAGGTGAGGGACACTCTGTTTCTTCACTGGACATCCAGGTCTGAGGAGCTTATCCTCGGCTCAGAGAGCTTCCAGAAATGCATGTTTTATTCTGGAAATGGTTAAATCTGTGGAGGAACAAAAATGACTGAATACATTTTTGTGCCATTAAATGTACCAAAAATAATGACACATGATTTTGTTTGTTTTTAATTTGCCATTGTGTTTCTTTGAATTTATATTAAAAATCCTTTATTCATTTATTTTCAATTAAATGTTTCATTTAAATTAATGTATGGGCCCCCAGGGGGCATTTATTCTACAAGTTTCTGTCCCCATATTAATCAAGCTGTTGTCCTTTTGGCACTTAAATACATTTTTCCTTTTCTTTTATTTCTTTTCTCTTCAGGACAGTCCACTCATGTCTATAATGAAAGAGGTGGGCCATCCCAAACGAGCTCCTCAGAGCAGGAATGATGAAGGACAGGATCTGTCAGAGAGAGTTCCTCCTCCACGCTCTTCTTCCCCTGTGATTGGCTCCCCCCCGGTGAGGGCGGTGCCTATAGGGACTCCACCCAAACAGCCAATGAGCCACTCCCTGAATCACCAGGTCAGTAACAGAAAGTCTTCTTTCAGATCTTCAGTGGTTTCTTGCTGATAGTTTATGTCCATCAGTTGTCCTCTCTGTTTTTAAGGACCCACTGAACATAAAAATCCCTTCCTGTTGGCATCAGTGTACTTTTTCTTTTTTGGTACTTTCACAAGACTTAAAATGTTACTGTATTCCTGCTTAATGTGCATTTACAGTCATGAAGTAATATGGCGGCCCTGCTGCATGTAGTTGGCTTTGTCTCTGTTAACCCTGCCCTCTGTATGTGTGTGTTTGTTTGTGTAGATCCACCATCCCACAGCGGTTCATGTGAGAGCCCCCGTCCAGCACAGATACCCCGCTCCTTTCCCTGAGCGTCTGTCACCCAACACCCTCCTCAACATAGCTGTGAGTCTTTCCTCTCCTCCCCACTCCCCTCGACTCCCGAGCTTCGTGTGCACATCTGAATTAGTCAGCAGAAGGTTTCTGCACACTGACTTTGTTGTGTTGTGTTTTAGAAACAAGACATCCTGATTTGCTGTGTTTATAAACCAAAGATGAGGCACCTTTAAGGACCTCGTATGTTTTATTTTTTAGATGAATAATACTGTGATTTTTATATCATGGTCAAATCTTTTTCACGGGGTTCAGGTTGTGCTTATTCATTCAACATTAGTTGTCATTTTACAGGGTGTTGAGGGCCAGACCAGTTAGCCACAACATTAAAACTCCCTGCCTATATTGTGTAGGTGGCCCCATAATAGATGTAACGTTTCAAGCTGTGGACCTCATAAGACCTCTGAAGGTTTTCTGCAGACATCGACACTACTTATGTAACTCCTGTTATTATTTTTTTTTCCTTTATTTGCTGCTGGTAAGCTGCCCCTGACCCTTCCTGTCTCAGGTTTCCCTACCAGCTGACTTTCTGGAGGGTCACCTCTAGCAGAACCTACATCAGGTGGTTCACGTGTTGCTACAATGAGCTGACTGAAGCTGCAGAGTAGGGCAGGGGGATTAGCTGGGTTTTAATTGGGGTTATGATTTTGGCTTCCAGTGATGGTGAAAACAAAATGGGGCAGGAGTCTAAACAGAGATTCCCATACCTCCCTCTCCCCAACCAACCTCCTCCAGCTCATCTGGGGGGACACTGAGACATTCTGAAGCCAACCAAGAGATATAATCTCTTCAACATGTCCTGGGTCTGCCCCAGGGCCTCCTCCTGGTAGGAAACACCTCACCTAAGAGACATCCGGGTGGCATCCTGGTGAGATGGCTGAACCACCTCAACTGACAGCTTTTGATGTGGAGGAGTAGCGGCTCTACTCTGAGTCTCTCCTGAATGACCGAACTCTTCACCCTATCACTTAGAGAGAGCCCAGCCACCCTTCGGAGGAAGCTCATTTTCATTGCTTGTATCCTCGATCTCATTCTTTCGGTCACTACCCAGAGCTCGTGACCATAGGTGAGGGTTGGAACCTAGATGAATTTCATGCTCCGCTCGCTCTTCATTCCAGCAGACCAGTACAGTGTCCACATCACTGCAGACACTGTGCCGATCTGTCTGTTGTCCTCCCGCTTCACTCTCCCGTCACTCATGAACAAGACCCCGAGATGCTTAAACTCCTCCACTTTGGGTAGCAGCTCATCCCTGACCCGGAGTGGGCACTCCACCGTTTTCCAGCTGAGAACCATGGCCTCAGACTTGGAGGTGCTAATTCTCATCCCAGCCACTTCGCACTCACCAGCAAACCATCTCAGTGCAAGCTGGAGGTCACCGCCTGATGAACCACATCATGCAAAGAGCAGAGACATGATCCTGAGTTCACCAAAGCGGAAACCCTCCACCACTTAGCTGTGCCTAGAAATTCTGTCCATGAAAGTTATGACCAGGATCAGTGACACAGTGCAGCCCCATTGGGAACCAGTCTGACTTACTGATGGCAATGCAAACCAAGCTCTTGCTACGGTTGTACAGGGACCGAATGGCTCGTGACGGGCCAGTCACGCCATACTCCCCACAAGATGGCCCAAGGGACGCAATCGAATGCCTTCTCCAAGTCCACAAAGCACATGTAGACTGGTTGGGCAAACTCCCTCGCATCCTCACACAACCTCGAGAGGATAAAGAGCTGGTCCGGTGTTCCATGACCAGGATCAAAACCGAATTGCTCCACCTGAATCCGAGGTTCAGCTAACGGGCAGACTCTACCCTCCAGCAACCTGGCATAGACCATTCCAGGGAGGCTGAGGACTAGGATTTCCCTTGAATTTAAAGCACACTAATTTACACATCCTTACATACATTTGGCTATTAAACTAACAGGAAAATGCTCAGACTTCTGTCAAGAAAGGTAACGACTCTTTGCCTTAACTATGTGTGGACCAATTGTGCTTATGTGCGTAGTCACACCCCAAAGACCCATTTTTAAGCCACAAGACACCCTTCATTCCTCAGTTTTTAAAGGCATTAACAAACGAGGTATAAGTAGTTGAATACCTTCAGAGTCAGGCAAGCTGTTTCCTCCAATTTTAGCTTCGTATTTTCCTCAGAAACATGAGAGCCGTTTTGATCTTTTCATGTGACTCTAATCAGGAACGATAACACCTTTCATTTTCATTATCACCCGGGAGCTGATGTTGTCTTTTTTTGTGTGTTTTCAGAACTCTCCTCTGTGTCGCGGCCCGTTCCCTCCCAGAGTCGGTCCAGTTCTGTCTCAGATTCAGCGAGCCCAGCTGCTCAACTCTCAGGTCAGTCCCAGTAACACACACGCATACACAGTCCCTTCCTACCCACAGTGAGGGCAGAACTTAGCAGGTGAACAACCTCCCTCTCACAGCAGCTCCGATTCTTAACCCTGCTGTCCCGGTTTGTCCCTCACTCTCTCCAGGTGGCAGGGTTTCCCCGTGGCGGTCCAGCTCCTCCTCTGTTGCCTGGCGGTGGAGGTTTCAGGCCGTTCTTCGGGGGCCCTCCTCCTCCACACGGTCACCGAATGGGCCCGCCGCCTCACGGGCACCCCAACCACGCGCCACCCATCCGGCACAACACGACTCACCTCCATCCGCAGCACCGCCGCATGCTCACCCAGCGCATGCAGAACCGAGGAGGGTAAGGACGCGCACATTAAACACAGCTGTCGCCTTTCATTCCCCGAGCAGGCATATCATCAGTCTCTCAACGTCTCTGCAGGGACCGCGGCAGGACTGGAATGGACTGGCGTAGCAGAGACCCCTACAGCAACCTGATGACTCAGAAGGAGAAGGAATGGGTGACAAAGATCCAGATGATGCAGCTGCAGAGCACCGACCCTTACCTGGATGACTACTACTATCAGGTTGGGTTATTTACCTGTTAACTTCCTTCATGTGTGCTCCAGATATCTGTCACATTTGAAGCAGACTGTTTCCTGTTGTGTGCAACATGTATGAAAAAGGACAGCTGCAGAAAATATCCTGACCCGATTCTCTCGAGATTGTGTGAAAATGGCCAACGTAGCACAGAGTTAAACCAGTAATGAACAACCAGATTTAAAGGAGAATTTCATACTTGAGTAGTTTCAGTGTTTGTTGAAAGCCACTGACTGTGTGTGTTTGTTTCCAAACGTAGAACTACTATGAAAAAATGGAGAAGCGTCAGGAGAGAGAACGAGACAGCAGCAAGAAGGAGCACACCACCAAGCTCATCACTCCACAGGTGGCCAAGGTCGAACACACCTACCGACCAGGTAAATGACACCAGCAGGAGGCTGTATGCTGTCACACGTCATGCTGCTCGAGCACCTCTGTTGAACACTGACGCGTGTTTGGTTTGTCTGCAGTTCAGTTCGCAGGCTCTCTGGGTAAACTGACGGTCTCCAGTGTCAACAACCCCCGAAAGATGATTGATGCTGTGGTGACGACTCGCTCAGATGACGAGGTTTTTGTTCTCGTTTGTTTACCTTTTATGAAAACGCCGCTTCAGCTGCACTTTATTCTGAAGGTAGAGGTGTTTCCTTTTAAAACACTACGGTGGAGTTGAAGTTCATCCACCAGATGAGGAACTTACTGGAGAGGCAGCTGATTACCCCGTTATTTATAGTTACAGAGAACCTATGGTGTCATCAATTAATTTATTTTAAAAAGCGCGGTTAGGCCTTGGCCGCACTGCCATTGCAGATACGCCGTAAGTCTGTGGGAAACACTGATTATACACACATTAGTTTCTCCTCACTCTGGATTTGTCTGTCCACCGTCCCTCCTCCCTCCCTGAGCTGCACATACTGCACATACTGCACAAGTCACTGTACACTGGGCAGCCAGCGTTGTAGTGAATGGGTGGCACTACATGAATCAAGTGCAGCTTTAAATTGTACTGAATCCCCTCCAGCACCCCACCCTGGTTGCAGTCTCCAGGTCTAACAACGTCTCTCGCAGAAACCCTGGCAGTCTGATCTCAGTAACAATTTGACAAAAGCACAGTAGTGTTTATCACCATATTCTTATTTTACTCTTCTACCTCTCTGTATTTATTCTGTGCCAATTTCTTAACCTTCTTGCTACCTGAAGTATTTTTTTCTGATCAATTTTGAAGTCCTATTGATCCATTTTTCTGTGTTTTCATGCAGGAGAAAAGAGAGAAGCAGGTTTGGAACAAGAGGCGACAGATCCTCTACACAGTGGAGAAGGTAGGACGAGCAGAGCTGTGCATGTTGCCCTCAAACTGCAGGAAACACTCATGAGAAGTGTAAAGATGGCTCATTTCTCTTCCTTCCTGTCCTGCAGATGTACAGTTTGTTGTTGGAGGTTCAAGACTTTGAGAAGCGTTTCGTCCAGGTGCCAGAGGAGGACCGGGAGACTCTGCTGGAGCAGCACAAAACCAACACGGAGCAGCTGTGCAACTCTCTGCGGGAGAAAGAGTGGGACGACAGGTAGGAGGGGCGGTCCTTATTCTCGTCCAATCGGTGTCACCGCATGCTGGTCAGCAGTGTAACGTGTTTTCTTCTTCTCTTCCTCTCTGTTAAGAGTGAGCGATGAGCAGTGTGTGATGATCATGTCGGTGAGGAAGGGCAAGCGGCTCATCTCCCGAATCCTCCCCTTCCTGCCCTCAACACAGGCTGCTGCTGTTGTCATGGCAATTGCCCGCAACCTTCCTGCCTTAGCCAAGAAGGACAAACAGGACCAGGTAACCATGCAGGATGTGACATCACTTTCACACACAGGGCCAGCATAACAGAGACAGCGGAGGAGCAGCGAGTGTCCAGCATGGTGTCTGCTGGTGGAGTGTGAATATATCGACTCTGTCATTATATCCGAGTACATCGCTGTTTGTTTTTTCAGGCACAATTTATTTTTTCCCTTCGTTTTATTTTGATAATTTAGCGATCTCTCTCTGTAAATAATTAATGCCGTAGCTGATTAGCACCACAAGATCGAGCCTCCTTCCTTTCAGTTGAGCTAGAGTAGAACGTCGTGCAGTGTCAGTGATTCTCATCATGTGTCCGAGCTTTGCAGCTGCCTCCACGGTGACCCTGCACTCTGTTAAACATCTCCTCTGCCCCCGTTCTCCCGCTCAGGTGCTGTGCTGGTTAATGGAGCCGGTTTCTGCAGTGATCCAGTCATTGTCGAGCTCCGCCCTCACAGATCTGCTCCAGGGGCTTCAAGGCAGCGAGGGCCAACTGGCCACAGTACTGCACAACAAGGTACGCACCACACAGCTGACCAATCACAGAACAGCTCCGTCACTCAAAGTTTCTGTTACAGCACAAAAGCAAATGCTCTTGGAACAAAGGGGGTGCTAAGATTGACCGTGGGTGCCGGTTCCTGTTATCCAAAGTGCCTAAAGTTGTTGCTTCACCATATCATCCAGAGATTTTAAAAAACTCCTTATTTGAACTGTTGGAGCTCCTCTGACCTTCAGCAGAACAGTCAGTGTGTATACGAGCACTGTCACCTGACCCCTCGTTTCCCTGAATCTTTACAAATGAGGTGAAGAAGGTAAAGTTGGCACCACCCACAGAAACGGAACAGGCGGGGCTTGTACTTGCTTGCGGACACAGACAGCTGTGGACCAGCTGTGTAGTTGTTCCTGCTGTACTTTGCGCTTGGAGTCCCCCTGAAGGACGTGTGCAGGTGGTCCATGTAGTGCAGCTCACAAACAGCTGAGTCACACTTATGTCCACCCGCCGCCTCCGCAGTTCACCGTTTGAAAGTTTACATCAAGCTGACCTGCAGATACTCACATACATGGAAAGTTACAGACATTAATAGAAGGACTCATATTGTTGGGTTTTGGTCTGTTATTCATTTTTGTCCAAAGACAAAGACAGATCCACGTCCTCTCCAAAATTCCAAAAAAATGTCCCCACCCCTCTGTTTCTCCTTCAGTATGTTTTTCTTTCTCTGTGAGGTTTTGACGTTGGTCGTATTCAGTGCGCCCCATTTGGTCTGTGAGGTGTTTCGGGGTTTGTTTGTTAATTTTTTTGTCATTTTAAAATAAACTGAGGTTTCTTCATGTTTGTTCACACACACACACACATTTGTTTCTGTCCAGTTTGGTGTGACGCTGCTGTTTCTGATCCTGAGTGAAGGAGAGAGGATGCAGAGCTCCAACCCAAACTGTCAGCTCATGGAGGACAATCGATGGTGAGCCGTTTGTGTGTTTTTTCTGTGTGTTCGCACATCGTCCCGCTGTGGCTGTGTTACTCTAAAGGCTTCACAAGGAAAATGATAAACGATTCCATTATATAATTGTATTCAGCCCGACTCTGCATCGTTTTGTAGTTAAATTTCATTTCAGTACTGTGCAGAACTCTTAAGCCACCACTCATTTCTTTGTATTTTTCTTCCAAGGAGCCAGACCTTCGTGTTTTTCAAAGTGCTCTTGAGCAGTAGTTCTTCAGGCTTTCTGAAGGTCTTTCAAAGTGTTTCTTTAGACATTGGCTGCTTTTTCACTCATTTTCAGTCCGGTCCTTGTACCTGAACAATTTCAGATGAATGTTTTTTTTTCTTTTTGTTTATTAAGCCACTGAACTCTGACCTATGAATCATTCAAGCAGGGCAAAGGCTCCTAACTCCAGGGATGAACCAGTGTTGTGTCTGCACATAACAGACACCTTAGCAAAGAGCTAATTTTGAATTGTATCTTTGAAATTGAATCTACAAAAAACATCAGAGTTTGGCACAGTTTGCCATAAAATTGTATTTTTTCACCAACAAGGTGACTCCCAAAGAGCTGTTAGCCAAAAACTTAAAAATATCTCAGCATGGTGTGCAGTGTGTCCCTAAAAAAAAGTCTGAGGAAACTGGACAAGTGGAGGACAAAAGAAGTGTCAGGCCTAAAACTATCTACAGCACATCAACAGTATCAGAAAATCATGTCTTAAGAAATAAAAAGTCAATAGATCCAGTGGAGTGGATTAATGGAGTGATTAATCCAAATTTGAAAATTTTGGTTCAAATTGCCGTCAGTATTTACAGTTATTTCTATATTTTTATTTAGGAAATCTGGGAAATAGGTGAAGCGATTTATTGAAAAATGTGCAAACATGAGGGGTGGCTCAAGACTTTTGCACAACACTGTACATATGTAAGTTAACCCTTGCTGTACGTCACGTTAGTGTCATGAAACAGATTAAACACTCAGATAATTTGGATCATTTAAGGCACTTTAAACAGAAACACAAACTAATGTAACATGTTCATAACAGTAAAACAACTGATCACCTGTTAAGTGGCTTATTTTTAGTATTTAATTTAATGAAAGTTGAAAAACCAGCATAAGTCTTCAGCATTTTATATATTATTAATAGATCAGAGCCCCTGAGCAAGGCAGCAGAGACTCTTCTCATAAGCATGGATGCTGCTTCCTCTGAACATGTAGACATACAGGATAAAATGATAGATTTCAATTTCAATTTCAATTTTATTTATATAGCGCCAAATCACAACAACAGTCACCTCAAGGCGCTTTATATTTTAGGGTAAAGACCCTACAATATTAGACAGAAAACCCCAACAGTCAGACGACCCCCTATGAGCAAGCACTTGGCAACAGTGGGAAGGAAAAACTCCCTTTTAACAGGAAGAAACCTCCGGCAGAACCAGGCTCAGGGAGGGGCAGCCATCTGCTGTGACCGGTTGGGGATGAGGGGAAACAGAAGAGAGCAGAGGGAGACAGGACAAAAAAACATAACATAAACATAAACATAACATTTCTTATTGTTCTGCCACAGAAATAGTTTTTCTTTGTGTAGGTCTTAAAAAGCCTCAAAATTGAGATTAGTTTTTTAAGTGTGCAGAGCCCCACCGTACCTGACTTTTTTTCTTCTCTTAAAAAATAGTTTAAACCAAAATTAATTGAACCACCAGGTTGTACTTTTGTGTAATACCAACTTGTACCACTAGGTGGTGCAGTGAGTTAGTGTAACCTTTATTTAACCAGGCAGGTGATTAAGAGCACTTTGAGTCTTAGGGGAAAAAGATAAGAAGTTAAAAGATGAAGTCATGTCACTGCAGCCACTGGAAAACGCTGCAGAGGATAATACAAAAAAATTAACCTTTTAAACTTTTTATTCGAACACTCTTGCCGCCCCTTGCTAACGCACGCCGTCCGCGCTCTCTCTCCTCTCAGGACTGAGTTGGTGTTTTCGGTGACGAGGGAGCTGCTCAGCGTCCCCTCCTCATCCCTCTCTCCTCCCCTCTTCACCCCTCCCAACCTGCTCTCCCTCTTCTCACGCTACGTGGACCGGCAGAGGCTCGAGCTGTTACAGGACAAGCTACAGTAAGTCAGCGGCCGGACGAACAACGATATGAGCCCGCGTGGGGGGGGGGGACGACAAAAAACTAATGTTTTATTCTCCGCCTGTTTCAGGATCTCTGCTTTGTCCAGGTAGAAGTTACTACACACATCATGACAACCCCCTCCACACCCGATGCAGACCCTTCTTTTTGTGTGTG
>VUQI01029930.1:0-15771 GCA_015106735.1 Paratilapia polleni | reverse complement strand
GGCCTGCAGTTCTTTAGATGTTGATCTGGGTTTTTTTGTGACCTCCTGGATGAGTTGTCAATGCGCTCTTGGAGTAATTTTGGTCGGCCGGCCACTCCTGGGAAGGTTCACCACTGTTCCAAGTTTTCTCCCTTTGTGGGAGAAATGGCAAGACACTTTATCCATAAATGGCTCCCACTGTGGTTCACTGGAGTTCCAAAGCCTTAGAAATGGCTTTGTAACCCTTTCCAGACTGATAGATGTCAGTGACTTTGTTTCTGAGCTGTTTGTTTAGATCGTGGCATGATGTGTTGCTTTTTGAGATCTTTTAGCCTACTTCACTTTGTCAGACAGGTTCTGTTTAAGTGATTTCTTGATTCAACAGGTCTGGCAGTAATCAGACCTGGGTGTGGCTGGTAAAATTGAACTCAGCTTTCTAAAAATTGTGGTTAATCCCAGTTAATTCATGATTTAACAAGGGGGACAATTACTTTTTCACAGAGGGCCAGGTAGGTTTAGATATCTTTTTTCCCTTAATAAATGAAATCATCATTTAAAAACTGCATTTTGTGTTGACTTGTGTTATCTTTGTCTAATATTTAAATTTGTTTGATGATCTGAAACATTTAAGTGTGACAAACATGCAAAAAAATAAGAAATCAGGAAGGGGGGAAACACTTTTTCACACCACTGTATGGTTTTCCTCAGTTTCTCATAGGGTAAACAAGATGTTTAAGTTAATTACATGGAACTGAACATGTGTATTTATGCACTATGCTGCATAGTTCCTCCAGCCGAATCACCTTGCAATTAAGTACAAACCATTAAATGCAAAATACATTGGAAGAAAAACTGTGCTTTTACATTGTACTTGTACATGTATCCACTTTCTTCTTGAGTTGACTGCTGTATATTATACATGATTACTTATGTGCATGTGCATGTGTGGTGAATGTGCGAGTGTAATGAGACAATGCTTGCTTGTTT
Source organism: Paratilapia polleni (assembly GCA_015106735.1). Classification (NCBI taxonomy): domain Eukaryota; kingdom Metazoa; phylum Chordata; class Actinopteri; order Cichliformes; family Cichlidae; genus Paratilapia; species Paratilapia polleni. Next base: position 14,805 of record VUQI01029930.1, on the reverse strand, counting down.
AAGGTCCCGTCATTTTCAATCCATCTCCTGAGGCTAGAATAAGCAGTATTCTTTCCCACAGGCCTCTGCTAAGCCTAGCTGAGCATCTGGCCATGCGGGCTCTAATCAACACTGGCATGGCCATTCTGTCTGTGACAGTGGGGGAAAGCGGGGAGACAGGGGGCTGATTTCAGCATAAGAGTCAATGAGGAGGTAGGGAGTGGAGAAGATGGAAGCAGATGTAGGTGATGGGTGAGGTATCAGGTGAGGGTGGGCGAGGTAGAGATGAGATTAAAGATGCGTACAGTAAGAGACAAGGGAGAGAGTGTGAAGATGTGCCATAAATTGAATTGTGTCAGTGAGCATGTGTGTGAGTTATGAGGGTCAAAATGAGACTCACAGAGTAAAGCCAAGGAAAGGCAAGAGATCTTACAGGGAAGTAATTTTGAGCAGAGTTATCACAGCTGTGTATATTTTGTGTTCGTATTGCTTAAGAAAGTTAAGTTTTAGCTATTTTTATTTGTTTTTAAAATATAATATGCAGATACAGTGGGTTCAGAAAGCATTCAGACCCCCTTCACTTTGTTCAATTTTGTTATGTTGCAGCTTAGTGCTACAACCCTTTTAAATTCATTTTCATAATTCAACAATTCAATAATTCAGTACCCCATAACGACAAACAGAAAACAGAATTTTAGGATGTTTTGTAAATTCATTAAAAAGAAAAAAAACTTTCTTAACCCACTGTATTTTGTCGGGGGCAAGATTCAGGTTTAGATTTATTACAATGGAAATGCAACACTAAGACTCACAGTAATGTTGACAATTCAGTCTCAAAATGCACCAATGCCTCCTCATGGCTATTATGTTGAAGGTGACTTAAAAAAGAAAAAAGATCAATTTAAACTGACAAAGAGATCAAAGGAGATATGAGTTAATCCATTTTCTCTGCGTCCTTATGAGGGCAGAAAAGTGAGAAACTTTACCTCAGAAGAAATGAGAAGCCAGCAGAGAAGTGGAGTGACGAGGGAAAGAGTGAAAGGCAACAAGTCAGAGTGAATGACAAGCGCGGCAAGCAGCCAGTTAGATGCAGTCAGTCTAATGATGACTTGTCATTTTTATTTAACTGGGGTTTGACTGACATGCGTCAAGTGTAGCCTGAAGGAAATGATGGTAGACCATAACACTCTGGGGAGAGACGAATGAAAGAAAGAAAGAGGAAAAAGACATAGTTTGTGCTTTTTCAGATGGGTTTGCACTAAGGTTTGCTCTGTAGTTTTAGATTTCACTGATACTATACTGCACTGGGTTGTCATGTTGTATCATGATTTATTTTCTGTAGTGTCATACTGATTTCCACTGTGTTCTTGTATGCTGTGCCATGTTGGTTTGTTGCTGTTATGTCATATTGTGTCGAATCTCATTATGTGCATAATGTGTAACCCATAACCTGACAATCAGACTGTAGATTAACATCTTGATTGAGTCATTCAGTCTGACTTTCTGTTTATGTTAGCAGATCCTTTTGTTAATAAAGGGGTTTTGTTTTGCATTGCCCTAACCAATAAGTAGCAAGTGATGTATCTGTCCCACCAACATCAATCCAAGTTAACACGGAGGTTGTTAAGCAGGTGCTAAGAGCGGTTAAGCAAATAATTTTCCATGTCTAACAAGTATGTTAATTTACATTTCCATATGATCGTGTACAATGTCAATATTATCTAAACTTTTCTGCATTTTTATGGGGATTTTTCAGTTGCTATTTTTCATAGTTTTAAAGGTAGTTGGTTAGGAAAGAGGTTGAGGTCAAAATTCCCAATTCTGCCAACAGACTATACATAAAAGATAGACATAGCTTCTCAGTCTGAAAAGTGAAGCCAATGCATTCGTGCCTTAAAAATGCATTCTTTCTAGTGGCCAGCAGGGGGTGACTGTTGTGATTGCATAAAGAAATAAGACTGTATAGAAGTCTACTGGAAAACAACCCTTCAGCTCACTTGATCTATGAGCTATTGCTATTGTATGAGTGTAGCCTACGCGTAGATTATAGAACAGATTTTAAGATTATTTAATTTAAAGCACATCTGGTTGTGGCCCTAAGCTAGACCGCATAATGTTGATATGCTCAGCCTTTGATCCTCAGGTGGGGCCCTTCTGGCTGTTCTAAAGTGGAGGGTTATGTGATTGTGTTTTTACCATCAGGGGCCCTTGATTCTGGAATGACTTGCCTGAGGAGACAAGGCTCACAGAATCAGTGACCTCTTTTAAATCACTTTAGAAAACACATTTTTATGTGATGTTGCCTCTTACAGTGTCTATTTTACTGTTGTTTACCTTGTTTCCCTTGCTTATTCTTTATGCTCTATTGCTTTTATTCTTTTATTGGTATTTATTATTATATTGTCAATTTGTGTTTGCCATTTTGTATTTTTTTAGGATGCTGTTTTAACTTTATTACTTTAAATTTAGCTTGTTTTGTTTGGCCGTAATGTTTGGCTTCCTGTTTGAATTTTCCTTCTGCGTATTCTTCTGCTTGCTTGTCTGTTATAGCACTTTGCAAACTCTGTTTTTAAAGCTGCTACACAAATAAAGTTTAACATTATTATTATAAAGACTGTCCCAATTTGTGTGTCAGCTGCACCCTTCACTTGTCACATCTGGTTTCAAAACACCAAGATGGCGAGGTCAAAAATCCTCAGCTCGAGACTTCAAGATGAGACTGAACAAACCAATGTGACGCCACAAAGGCTGTGTTAATCTTTTATATACTGTATTTAATTCTGACTGTGGTGCTCTGAATAGAACCTGCTGCACATGTCCACAAGAGTCTTTAAAGCATACCTTTATGTTGACACACAAGACCTATTTTGAATCACTGTAAAAATTTTGAGATGTGGGTGACAATCAGATATCTTCACCCTAGTTCTTCTCTTTCTCTGCATCTCTTTAGCTTTAAACTGTACCTCTGCCTGTCTAACAATGCCATACTTGTCACTGTTTTGTGGCTTTTGCTCTTGCACAAAGTGATATGTTGTTTACCAGACCACTGGCAATATGAGCTGGGCACTCAACATGTCACCACCATTATTATGAAGTGCCACATTCAAGACCAGAACACAAGCCGCTGCACTTCACCATGCTGTGTTATGTGTGTGTCTGTGTGTGTATAGCAGACCAGTGCCAGGGTACTGTAATGAAGTTTCAGGTGCTGAGGTGGTTCAGACCGTCAGCTGTGAAATTGCTTCTCATGTGACTGCAGCATTCTAGCCAACAGAGAGTTTAAAATGTGTGTATGCGGATAGGAGAGAGAGCGAGAAAGAGGAGGAATAAAGGCAGAAAACCTACCACAGAATCCTGAAAAAGCTGCAATAAACTCTCTATACCATAAAGGCTCATATTATTTGCCTTTGAATTTGTCTGTTCTCCTTACATTGTCCTTTCAATTTCTCACTCTTCCATGTCTTTTTTCCCCCCAATATATAATGCATGTATTTCTCAGGTCAAGTGTACATACCCAATGATTCATTTTTAATACCATGAACCAGTGCAGCTGTCAAACAGTGATGCGGTTCCACTAGTGAGACTCAAAATCTGCTTGTAGGGAATCTCAGTGTTCACCAGGCAGCAGTCAGGTGTTTCACAAGGTTTTAAAAAGACAAACAAACAAAAAAACAAAACAAAACAAAACAAAACAAAAAAATCTCCAAAACTGCCATATGTATTACAAAGGACACTAATCATGCGTAGCTGTCTGAGATCTAATTTGGCATAGTTGCAAGATCAATAGCTTTAATGAAACATTGAAACTATAATAAATGAAGGAACTATTGAGAAAGAAAATGTTTTGTTCTGGAATAAATGGAAAAGAAATGACTTCTTTTTAAGAGCGTGCCCGTGCCAAAGCATCAAACAAAAGACAAATTATTTCCTGCATACAACATCTCATTTTGGAAACACAAGCGTAGTATGGATTCCTTTCACCGTACTAGAACATGTATTTTTGGTTACTGAGCTGAGGGAAAAATGAGCAGCTCTATCCATTTCTCACAGACGTGGTCACAGAAATACAGAAGACTCACACACACACACACACACACACACACACACGCATACACACACACCAATTCAAACACACACAATATCCATCTCTTTTTCCTGTCTGTCTGTCTCCCTGTTGTTTTCAGCACAGTAGGAACAGCTGACAAGTTTCCTCTTCTGGCATGCCATCAGCATTATTTCACAACACACAAACACACAAGAAAATAACATAGCTCTACCAAAACTAGTGTAACTACAGCCAGACCTTCCCATTACATCAACAAAACTGTCTGCTGTATAAGAATTGAATCATTACGCCCAAAGTGTATCATAGATCTGCACCTTTTAACCAGTGCTTTTGATCAATAAACTGTTTGACTGATTGTTAAAGTCGATCAGACTCCCATAATTGAAACAGAGAGTGGACCCACACATAGAGAGGAGAGGAAGGAAGTCACAGCTTGTTCCCTCTTCTTCCAAAATGCGTAACACCAGTGGCGGCCCTGCTGCCAAAGAGAAAGACTGAGGGGCCTGTTTTGGTTAAAGGGGTGAGAACATGTGAGTTGAAGAGGCATAGCATCATCATGCTATGAAGCACAGGTACAACTCAAGTCACTGAAATCAGTTTTCCCTCCTCAGAATCCCTCCCTCATGCCTTTGTCAGAGTGTTGGTCCATTCACGTCCATGAATTTCATGTTGAAATTCAGTTTAATTATTAATAAAGCACTAAGTCGAAACAACAGTTACCTCAAGGCACAGTACATTGTAAGGTAAAGTCAGTATTATAGAGAGAAAGCAAACAATTTGCTATGAGGAAGTGTTTTCTCTTTTTTCTTTCTTTTATTGATTCTTTCTGTCCCTCTCATTCCCTCCACCTTCCTGTTATTCTCTTTAAATTCTCCCACCCTTTCTTTGTTTTCCCTTCCTCTATCCCCTGTTCTATCTCTCTGTAGCCCATCTCAGCACCACTGACACAGATCCTGGCAGGGCAGGATGTTGTTACCATGGTTACAGAAAACTAGGAAGAACCCCCTCGTGCCTCCCGTGCCCCCCTCCTGTAGCCCCTCAGGCATAGCTGGGAACTGGAGTGGTGAACTCTGGATACAACAGCACACGCGTGCAGAGAAAAAGGTACCAAAGGATATTTACACATTTGCCTACAAATGTTTTTCTCTGAAAGGCATGAAGAAACTTTAATATTAATAAAAAACAAATGAAGAGACAAGAGGTTTGTTTATCAGTTCTTCTGTCCATCAACTGTGATTATGTATGTCAGGTGATACCTGACAGGCCTGGGAGGACAGCTCCACATCACACTGTGTCCCATAGTATATTAAAACAACGCTGACTGTCCCCAAAGAACTGGGCGCTGAAATTAAAATGTGATGTCTTTTGTGGAAAAAATGTAAAAATAAAAGAGAGACTGATGTGTCACATGAAACTCTGTGTGTGTATTTTTGTGCATTCCTTACTCTTTGTTTATTTCTAAAATAAGTCATTGATGCCAGATCAGGACCCTACAAGGACCCTCACTATTCCTTTATGATGGAAAAATCATATATTCTACCAGACTCACTATAGCTGCAACTGTGTCTTAGTTACAGATTCTTTGCTTACATTTTAAAGATTTTATACAACATTAAACATAGTTGGTACTTCCTCAATCAATGTTATTGAGTACATTGGAAACTGGTTGATGGCTCTCAGGCCGTAAGTCTAGTATTACCATTACATAAGCTTCAAAGTTTAACAAATTATTCCATGTTGACATTTCTGTGACATGCTCTTTTCCATGGAAGGCGCATAGTATGGTGATTTGTTATCAGCCTGAGGATTAGCTGTCAGACGAGTACTAGTGCTGACAGATCTGGGTTCATACGGCTCTTTTGTTTTTTTGTGAAGTGCCTGTCACAAATCAGCTTTGTCTAAACAAAATAAATGCAAATGTGTTTAACAACCTACAGTAGCTCTTATTATTTTCTGCAAATGTACTAAAGAGTGGAAAACACACACACAACTAAAAAAAAATATCCAGCAGAACTGAATGAAGCCATATGACTTATAGACATCCTGTTCATTACTACATGTATTATATTTTCGGTAATACATGTTGTTTTGAGGATTGATGGAACAGAAAACAATAAAATATCTCAGTTTTTCTGTATAGGAGCTGCAGCCAATAAATCATGTGTAAATAAGAGTTACTTTGTTTGTGCGTACAAGGAGACTCAGTATTGAATATTTGGTCAAAGCTACAATGACAAAAAGCTCTTTGCTGAGACCTGAGCCTTAATCCTATTGTCCCTCTCTGAGTCTCTCTCTAAGTGTACATTACCCCTTGTCTCACCCAGGATGTTTTTTAATGTATGGGACTGTTTGTAACTACATACAGACAGAGACAGGGAGAAGGACATTAAAATCTGACAGACTTACAGTGTAGGCAGCAACGGACAGAATGAATTATAACACAGTTCTGTACAGATGGAGCTGATTTATTAAAATAGGGCTTAATTATGGTACATAAAATGATAACGAACAATGCTGTTTTTATTATTTGCTTGTGACATGCCTATATCATTATCTCTCCTCACAGTCGGTCATTGCTCCATATGCTGCAGTTGTCCAATTTATATGGAACCTCTGCATATCTTAGGACACACTTCACTGGGTTGCACAAACTCTACAGGCAAACTCTTCTAGCCTTTCTGATTACCTGCCTCTCTGTCTGCATGTCTTTTTTTTCCCAGAGAACTGGCAGATTTTAAGAGAAAGAGTTTTACTGTGCTGCTAAGACACAAGCATCTTTGACTTTCTAGAAACTTTGTTTCAAAACATAAAAGCTTTTTTTTTTCCAATCATAGTGAGAGGGAATATGCCAAAAGGAAAGCTGATAACAGCCTCTTTAAAATAACTTAATCTCTCTGTGTGTCTTTCTACATCTTCATTAGCAGGGTGTTCATTGTCTGGCAGTGAGACAGAGGGTCAGAATGACCTCGTGCAGCATTCAGGGGGACTGAATAAGTTGTCACAGAAGCAGTTAAGTGTGCCTGCCAGTATTAGCAACAGTCATCTGTGGAAGCTGTGGCTATGCTTTCAAGATAAATTAAAGCTGTGAGGACGTTGCTAGTTATGACCCGAAGGCTACCTTCAGCTTGGAGTGACCACAGTGTCACATACGACACAATCAATTAAAAATGATGATTTTATCAATACTGTAGCTCCCCTGTTTCCAAACGCCACTCCTCAGCAAAGACTTGGCATTCTGTAGACTGGTGTTTACATGCATGAAAAGAACTGGTCAAATGTTGTCAAAATAAATTTGTCAAAAGCTTTGATGCATTTTATTCCAACACAAACAACTCACACTATTTTGAGAAGGGAAATGTAATATTAAATGCTTCCTTGTCAGCATATACAGGAGGCCAAAACAAGAAGCACCCTGAGGACTGGTCACTGTAAAGCAGATGGGCCAGAGCAACAGGCACAGGAAAGGACATGAGCGGAGGCTAGTGAGGCTGACAGAGGACAGCTAGTGGAAAATGTCTGAAATTGTTGTCCAGTTATGACTTTTATGTAATTTATTAAAATGTTGCATAAGGTTGTCTCTTACTGACATAATGTGCAGTGAATTAGTCTCTCAGACTGTGGAGTTTCAGACCAAACTTAAAACTGTGTTACCAGTGCTGTGACTAATGAGGAGGAAGTTGGAGAGACTAAGTGCAGCTGAGCTGGGCTTAGATCAGCAAGGGCATACCTCAGCTCAGAGAGATGAGTCTCTAGGATGTGATGGGTATATCTTATGCAACTGAGGCTAGATTGTCTAAGTAGAAGTGTCTGTTCTCCTAGCTGTCATCCAGGGGGAGAGTGTTGATAATTAATGACTTGAGAGCTTTGTGTCTGTTACACATCCAGGTGATACTAAACCCTTTGGCAGAACTCTAGAAATAATTGTGAAGCAGACAGATTTCTCTGGGTAAAGACCGGAGAGCAGTTAATGCTACGGTCACATTAGGGAAAACAGCGGTTGGAGACCGCGGCACAAACACCCATGTGCACTGAACTTGTGATCTTGCTGCTTTTTTAAATGGTTGCTTTGAAGAAGTGGTCTGCAACCACTCGAAGTCAGCTGCCATCTTCAAAGGGACTTTGGTGTGTCAGGACGGCAATAAGACAGAGTTAGTCTGCTTTCAGTTTTGCGATTGAATGGGATCAAGTTTGCGATTACATGCAATCTGTTTGTGATAATACAGTGATTAACTGTGATAAATTGGTGCAAATCTGTTGCCATCTACATACACAGAAATTCACACTGAAAAGAGATAACTATTTACATTCAGAGTCCAGCCAGAACCTCATAGATTTGAAACAGAAATTCCTCAACAAACAGTGACATAGTTGCTGCAGGAAGGTGATTTAACTGCAAAATGACATAGGCGCCCAGCAGCCTTGTCTGCATTTATAAATTAGATGGTGATTATTTGCAAACCTCCACCAGTCTGTCTGAGAGCGACTGCAGTCAATCCAAGTCAGTCGGCAATTGTTTGGAGACAGGTTGCCTCCCGCCAGGTGACCTGTGCAATTGCCTTGCAATTGAAAGTGGTCGCCCAGAGGTTGAGGGTGTTGCGTACTCAACCTCTGGGCGACCAATTGGTCGCAGCAACTACTTGCTATTGGTTGCTGAAAGCATAAAAATTCAATGCAATCACTTGATTTTTACTAGACGCAAGGAGATTGCCGTCCTATTTTTACTCTCGTGTGAATGAGACATCAGCTCTATTAACCTAGAGAAGAAATCGGGAGGTTTCTGAATAGCAGCAGCTTTGTATCCAACTATTTGACTAGACCTGCAGCAACTGTCTGAGAATATAGGGGAGCTAAAAAACATACTGTAGATAACTGACCAATTTATAAATCTGTGCCGAGGACCTACCACTTTCCACAGTACACAAGCAGTACCAAACAACCTCTTTAACAACAATTTCTAGTTCAAAAGCTCTCACATATTAGCTCAACACACTAAAGCACTCCAATACTTACAAGAATACTGTCAAACACAAACACACACCCTTTCTGTGGTGTCAAGTAATCTCTGAATTTCTGCTTGTCTGTCTGTTTTTCGCTTTTCTGTTCATCTCATTTATATCAGGTCAGAAAATCAATTAATAAATGTTTAAACAAACAACATGTTTTATTTTAGTTATCTGCCCAGTTTCTGTGCACTCATTGTATTGCAGTACAGTATGAGAGACTCTACTATGTTTGGATGTCATTTATGGTTGAGTTTGTTTCCTAGTTTCCTTGGTCTTGGTACAGCACAAGATTTCCAAGAGATGTATATCAATCTAAAAGAGAAAGAGGGAAGCCGCTCATCTGTACTTGACAGTGCATTTCCTCTGGCAATACACCTATCGCATTTGAAGCAGACAGGATCAACGGTTATGAAGAAAAGCCAAAACAGACACACAGAGATTCCTTTATTTTTTACTGAGATGTTTGGTAATACAATATTATGCTCTCTCTATTTCAGAAGCGCTAGACCATGACTTTATAAAGGACACTGTGAGAAAAAAAACTCCCAACCAGACATACAGTATTTGGCATTTACGTGTATCCACCTAATTTGCACACTTCCCTGCCCAACCCAGTCCACACATTCATCCATTTTCTTAACTACTTATCCAATTCAGGCTTTGCCCAGCACACTCTGGGCAAAAGACAGGGTACACCCTGGACAAATTGCCAGTACTTCGTTCTCCACACCAAAAGTCTATTTTGAATTTAAAGAGCATTCAGTGTAACTGTTGTTTCTTTCTTATCTGCTTTGCTAAGGCATATATTTTATTAAAGAACATCAACAGTCAAAGCTTCTATTAGCAGGTTCAGAAGCACAGTCCAGTGCACACAGCATTAAACTGTAGGTGGATTTTCTCTTTCTGTGGGAATCAGTGGACCAATCACTGTGTTCAGCCTTGCCCAAACACACTCACAACAAGAGCCAGTCAGCTAATTCAAGACGAACCCTGGCCTTTAAGACAGGCTGTGGGAGGAGGAAGAATAGCAATGCTCATTAAAATGATTTGTCCTACCTACACTTTAAGCGATAACCCATTTAAGGATGTTGAGATGCAGTATGTCTGAAAATGACTAGAATGAATAAAAGTAAATAACCAAAAGTATTTTTTCTGCCTTTCATGTCAGAGGTGTAGTTTTCAAGGTGTACTTTTACTAGGTCACCAAAAACTCAACTGTGCATCACACCCACTGGATGGCTGGTTTTGGCATGTATAGAAAACCCAGTTTCATCCCTAAAGCAAAGCAATAACATTGACAAAATCAGATTGGACTAGAAGCTCAACCTAAACCTATGTCACTCTAACCCTTTCTGAACATTTCTGAACATCATAACTCTACATGGGTTTCACTTAACGATTTTGTGCAATTTCCTTTGATCCATGTATATTAGCTGTTTTCTAATTCTATTTACAGGACATAACATACATCACTGACAGTGATGCTCTCCAACAAGCAGCAATTTAACAGGATTACCAGACGTCACAATTTTTCTAAGGAAAATCTAAAGTATAACACTCTAATTTTGTGTAGTAGGTTTAACACAGTACAAATGATTTCATAACTCTCTCACACTCCCACAAGATCTCACTTGAGCAGCAAACCTTTACATCATTGTCCTGAAAATACATCAATATTTCTCTGAAAAAAAACCTCTAAAAACCTCTAGATCATAAGATCAATACTCATCTATCCCCACAACTTAGCCATCTCCTATAGGTAAATATGGCAGTGGGCACTGGACTAGTCTGGAACAAAGACTTACAGAATAAAGGATTTATAGTTGCACTGCAAATAGAATTCATTAAATCTGCTGTGTATCATTATTGGCTGTTTGGGTGTGTGTCTTCCCTGCAGGCTACATATTATAAGCAAACATGGAAATCAGTCAAGTGAGACATGTAAATTGCCAAGCAGGCCAAATTCTTGTGGTGATATTCATATCGCTCACTGCATGCACAACTTGATCGACTTTGTGTCAGCTAATGATGCCTAGAAAGGAAGGTTTTGGGAAAAAAAAAAAAGCTAGAGGAAGGGCAAAAATCTCTCCCTTCTCCTGTCTCTTGTCCCTTCTCATCCATCTATATCAGTGTTAATGGAGTGTCTGTTCACGTGTCACCGTTGGTGTGCTGCGGGAATCTAAGTCTAATTGGATGGGCAGGGGCAATGCTTTGTTTAACTACAAACATGACAGGATAATGAGGACGAAAACCCTGGCACAAAATAACCTTGTACACTCACTGTGATACATACATATAATGATGCACACGCCTACAAATGCAATGCAGACTCACACACACAGACATGTATAAACACAATTTTGTTCTGTTTGCTGTATATTTAGGACTATTCTTTATTTTCTTTTAGCCTCATAATTTCTGAGTCTTTATCGAAAGAGGCAGTCTAGGACATTTGCCAGACACAGACACATTCCCATCCTGTATACATGCCCAGTCTTCAGGGTTCAGCTTGTGGGGGACCATATGGATTATTACTCAAACATCAGATGCTTACATTAACATTAAGCATACAAATATTCATTTATTCTTTCTCTTCATCTATGGTTTTCTATCTCACTCTGACCCAAGCATGATGTCCCTCAGCAAAGGTGCAATAATGAAAATATACCAGAATAATACTGCTCTAATGAACATCTTTACAGTTTGCTATATACGTCCTTCCTTGGGAATTTGTGGTCCACGATTTTGATATGTGTTGCGCAGGCTAATATAAATCTTCTCTTAACAATCACAATTTCTCCGCCAGCAGCATCTTAACTGCTTTTGAAGATAATTACCACTTTGTTTGCCATTTGTCCCTGCTCAGCAGGGATTTGTGTCAAGCCCTCTAATTGGACAAAGAGGTAGTGGATGGTACAGTAAATGCCCTGTATTTACAAATCATTACCTCAGCAAGAAAAATCTCCTGCAGTGAAAACATACAAATGCCTTTTAATTAGTGAGGCAAGGAGAAAGAGGGGGAGTAAGAGAGTGAGAGGGGCAACAAAGAGAAATATACACCAATCAGCCAAAACATTAACGCCACCAAATATATTGTAGGTCCCCCTTTGTGCTGCCATGTTGCATGTGTTTGTTTGGTCAATGTCTAGGTGTCAGGACTCAATGTCTTCTTGCATGGTATGGCATTGTAACAAGACAATCAATGTTATTTACTATAACTGTCAATGGTTTTAATGTTGTGAAGATACAGGAACAGCTGCAGAAACAAATTCATGTGAGTAAATTCAAGTACAAATTATAAGGTACTTGAATTTACACACACATGTAAAGATTCAAAACTGACTTGCAATATCAGGATGTCAAAATAGTTCTCAAACAATGGTCCAGTGGACGAAGTGTTGAATGAAGCGTTAATTGTCTAAGTTAATGAGTTAATCATCATTTCAACTGGTGTAACAAAAGAATTTCCCAAGTATGGGATGAATGCAGTATTTCTCATCTCTCATCTCAACTCCAGTGACTGAGGATTACGTAACTGTGTAACAGTGGGATTCTGGTTGTAAAGAGTTGCAACATTAACATGAATGAATATCATCCAGTGACAAATTAAGCAATAATAACAATCATAGTCAAAATCTTCTTAACGGTGCTAATAAACATGGTTCATTCTGAAGCCCACAGATGCACTCACAGTGCCAGTGCTCAGTTCATACTGTAATGAATGGGTCAATAACAATCAGTCACATGAGCTTAAAACTTTGGACACTATGGAAGTGCATTATTTTACTTCTTTAAAATTTATAACTTTTTAAAAAACAAAAAGCAAAAAAGGGACACATTCCTTTTATCAGCACCTTGTTTTGATTTGCTAAGATTAATGGTATCAACCTAAAACTAGTCCAGGGAAATGAACTGTCAGGCCAGTTGGGTCAGCATCATTAACTAAATAATCAGGTAATCAGCACTGCCCCCCAATCACACACACATGCTCCAGCAGAGCAATCAAAGTACACTTGATGTTCTATTGTATTCTTTCACTCCCTTACCTAGCCTGTGTCAAAAATTTGATTCTAATTCAAATTACATTTTAGGTTAGCAAATTTATAACTGGGGGCCATGCAGAGAAGCTGTATAGGACTACACAGTGTTTCTACCTTCAATTAATGATCTTACTTCCTATTCTTCTTCTTTATTCTTCAATTATTAAAATTTATGGTAAAAAGTTCTGAAATTTGGCACACTGATTTGGCACACTCACAGTGCGTGAGTTTCATGTCTGCACCTTCAGCACTGTGGCACCACCTGTGAGTCACAGTTGGGATGAGTTTATGCACATCATTTTTGAACCATGAATTTGTCAGAAATTATTTACCTGTGGATTCCTGTGTTTGTGCCAAGTTCAAGACACCATGTGATGTTAATTTCCACCATATTTGATTTGAGACTCCATTTTAAGGAAGCAGAACACTGGCATTTGACAACTGGGAGATGCTGCAAAAGGCAAAAATTATGTTTGCCTAATAATGGTTGATGCTTATACATGTCAACTTATATTGGACTTTAACTAGTGCTAGTCAGTATGTGGGTTGTAATTTCATGCATGATGCAACTTTTCAAATAGTGCTATACCAGTGGATGGACAAAAAGGCAACTGTGACTTTTCATTGGGTTTAAATGTGCTATATACTGTGATTTATCAGAACCATTGGGTTGGACATTGAGAGGAGACCTATATTAACTACCTACCCTCTAATAAAACCTGTACAAGACAACAAATATTAATGCACAATTAACTCTCTTCAACAGGACTAACACCACGGCAGATAATAATCTGAGAAACTTGTAGCACTAATAATTGCACATTTATAAAATTACACTGTCAACAGCATGCTGGGTAATGCTAGCCAGCCTGGTACAGTGAACCTATTTATTAATATCCATTTATATGATCTACAGCTCTCACTGTCTTGACTTCAGGTTTCATAGGGGGCACTCATGATATATTCCAGAATCAATGGCGCTGTAGCTGGAAAAAATGTAAATTTTTTAAATGTAAATATCAATTTCACTGGGCAAACATTTTCCATCTTGCAATTTTCATTGCATTTTTTATGCAAGGAATTGAGACAATAGATCTAGTTCAATTTTTACAGGTTTTTATTGTGGTAAAATATCTTTCTGTAAGTATTAGGAACATCACAGGACTATGAGCCACTTTATGGCATCTGGCATTTCGATTTCAGGCATAAAGTGAGCAGCAGAGGAGAAATTCTAGCAGCAGTCGATCAATAATCACCACAAAAATCTACTTTTTGTGCAGTACACACATGTCTGTTGTAGTTTAACTATGCTTTTAAAGTCTAGTAAATGTTTGCAACAGATGCCATCAAGGGAACTTGTCCAGTAGCAAATCCTTAACTGACCAATCAGCATGTACGGGGACGGCTGTGGCTCAGGAGGTAGAGCGAGTCGTCTACTAACTGGAAGGTCAGTGGTTCGATCCCTGGCTCCCCTAGTCTGCATGCCAAAGTATCCTTGGGCAAGATACTGAACCCCATGTTGCCCCCGATGCATTCATCGGAGTGTGAGTGTGTGTGAATGTTAGATAGATTGCACTTGCAGTATAGAGGGAAGTGCTTGCATGAATGTGTGTGAATGGGTGAATGAGGCATGTTGTATAAAGTGCTTTGAGTACTCAAGTAGAGTAGAAAAGCGCTATATAAGAATCAGTCCATTTACCATGTATGCATTTTCACT
>VUQI01029928.1:0-11329 GCA_015106735.1 Paratilapia polleni | reverse complement strand
CTGTGCACTTCACCCCTGCCACTTGCCATTCTTTTTGTAGGTCACTTGATGTCATCCTACGGTTCCTGAGTGACATTCGAATGAGGTGACGGTCATCCTGGTCAGTGGAGAGTCGTTTTCGGCCTCTGCCAGACTGTAGCTTTGTTGTTCCCAATGTCTGCTGCTTGACCTTGTTCTTATGAACCGCCGTCTTAGAAATTTTAAGGATGGAAGCAACCCGACGCTCACTGTATCCCTCTGCCAGTAAAGCCAGAATTGAACCCTTCTTTTCCACACACAAAACTATTCTTTTCATTTCTTTTGGCATGGTCAATAGTTCTTTTTTTTTTAATTCCAGTTAATTTTGATGTACTACTAGCACTGTTTTTGCCATCCAGGTCCTATTGCAAGAGGATAGTGATGACCACAGCAATGGTTTTTATACTTTTCCTCTTTAAATAAGATTTGGTTAAGGTGATCACCTCCTCAGTACCTTATTAGGTAGAAACAGGTGTGCTTGTGTTGGAATTCAAGAGACACTGGAATGGAATGATTGTCATATATGTAGAGATGCTGATTTCTGAAAAATTTGCAGTGGTCTCTTAATTTTTTCCAGAGCTGTATATTGTAAGACAACATCAACTTTTCAGAAGTCAGACATTATGTCAGAGTTAGAGTTTATTAAAATGTATTTTATTTATTTATTTATTTATTTATTTTACTTTGGCTTCAACTGTTAAGTTAGCCAATGTGTCTTATTAGCCCACTGCTAGCCATTTTTAAATTTAAAAAACAGCTCGAACAAAGCATAAAAAAACATAGAAAATCAGGCAAATATGACTTAATACCATTTTAACTGTTCAGCTGATATTTGTCCACTTAACAATGATTGTGTGCTCTCCCAGTGGTGTTACCTATGTTAGTTTCTCTTCACTCTAGAAATGGGGAATGAACCTTCCTTTTGTTGCGAGTCTCTGCAGCTGCTGCTTTGTTCATGCCACACAGTATACATTAAGGCAGGGATTACACTCCCTTCCAGAAGTGCAAATGGACAGCTTCAGGCACCATGGATGAGCAGGTGTTATACTGTTTTGTAGTGCGCATGTGTTGTTGGTGCCTCTGTAGTGGAGAGTCCTTATGGACATGGACAACGTCTATACAGAGCCTAACGTTCAGCCTCTGATGATGACATTTATGACGCTCTAACTCAAGCAGACCCCTGGCGCACCCGTTAACCAGTAGGAGTAGGAGAGATAAGGAATGATGGGGGGAGGAGTAGCCCAAAGATGTAATGTTGGGATTAAAAAAAAAAAAAGAAAAAAGGAATTTTGACAATTTTCACAGTGTTTTCAATTAAAGGAGTCGAAACAATAGATACAATTCAGTTTTTATATTTTTTATGATGTTTTGTCTTTCTGTAAGCATAAAGGCCATCATACAGCGTGGACCATTTTATACGTAGTATAAGTTATGATAATTAATAATTATTAAATTAGTCATTAGAGTGCATCTGTGATGGCATGGCTTTTTTATAGAACTGTAATGCTGACCAAGTTTGCCAACTAAGTAACTATAAATGAAGACTTCAAGGGAAAAATTTTATTTAAAAAAAACCTAACAAATACACAAATCCTTCGTCTATTACCAGTCTAGCTGCTATATTGCAACAAACCAACAGCAGCTTCATTTCTGCATGACACAGGCCTTTTTTCTGTGCTTTGGCTATTTGTAACAAGAGCAATATACCGTTGATGTGATGCCAAGGGATGCAGAGCCAAGTTAGTTAACAGCATCTGTAATCTAGCTGTGAATCTAACAGAGGATGTGTCTGCCAATAGCAGCATCATAAATACATGGAATGTGATTTTCACAGTCAAACTACAGGGAAGTGAGTCCACACGCAAACACACAAGCACACATTTTCCACTGTCAACCACTCAGGTTGACAAAATGTAAATAAGCCAGTGGCTTGATGCCGTATCAGTTGTAACAAGGCTCCCTTTGTGAGCTTTCTAAACAATCCCTCTGGGCCCCTAAAGCTGGACTCTGTTAAGATGGGACTGTGATGTCTGTGGGGGCGGCAGCTGAGAAGTCTGGCCTGTGCTGATTGGCTCAGTCCCCAGTGAAGGGAGGTGACATGACAGAGTGCTCAATTAGCCATCTGGTCGCCCACGGCAACGGTCACAAAGTGGTCCCCAACAAGCAGTGGACAGTGGGGTAATCAGACACACACACACACACACACACACACAGAGCATTGCGGTAAGCAATAACACAAATGCAGAACATGTGCAGGACGAGCATAGAGAACACATGCAAGTCAGCTAAAGTTAAAAGAGGCCAGAAGACTAAATTTCCCAAGTGTAGAAACGTACAGCCATTCTCGTGATTACAGAAAAACAAACTACTGTATTTATTGAACTATATAGCCAGAGGCCACACTCACAAATGCACACACACACAAACACTTTTTAAAATTAAAACCATCCACAAACAGACTCTTCACCTTAATTTACCCAAACACTCAGGAGCTGTTTGCGACCTCCTAACCCTCTAACTGTCCTGTGTACTGTCAGAGGGAATTGGTAAAAAACATAAACAATGTCAACAAGGATGGAAAAAAAAAATGCCACTCCTACGTTGGAGCTAACAGAGTGAAATGGAGACAAGGTTCTGATTTAGTGTGTGTACATATATATATATATATATGTGTGTGTGTGTGTGTGTGTGTGTGTGTGTGTGTGTGTTTGTGTGTTTTAGTGTTCTTCGTTTTATTATCCACACTGAAAAGTCTGCTGGATAAATTTTTAATGTGCCGCGAGATTCAGGGCGTTAGGGATGCTAGGGCGGCAACAATAAAACTTCTTTGCCTCCAAATCCATGGTGTGTCATTTAAGAAGTGGAATGATGTCAACAGTAAGAGGCATTGCTGTATGGCTTGGTTTTACAGTACAATGGCCTCCTGGGTGGAGTGAAGAGCCTCCATAAAACACTATTTACATGTTTACATTGTTCTGTTCACAGTTCTAGGCATTAGCTGATGCCTGGCAGGGACTCAGTGTTATGCTACAAGATACACAAGTTGTTTAGTTAAAACTGCAAGTTTAAAGCCACCATTTGAAGAATTTTGTATGGGTTTAAGCATTTTACAAATAGTTCCAGTGGTAGGAGTTTCGTGTTTACAGAGAAGTGTAACAGTCCTGAGGAAAACAGGCGTTCTTTTTGTGCCAGAGTTTGCATTGATATTACCTGCTGGAGGAGCTGCTTTAAGAGCTGTATTATATAATATTTCTATAACCGGTCAAATTCCTGTTTCAGGCTTAAACAACTTACATGTAATGCTTTTTAAGACCCTTTAATACCACTTTAAATTAAAGTCCAAAATTGCAATGGAAATACAAATAAAAATAATATACACTTCCCACGTGAAAACACTGATGTCTGTTTAGTAAGATAAAATAAACGTTTGAGAACATTGTCCAAATGTGTTTACTGTGAAAATTTTCTGGCTGTCCTAAACAATATCCTGTTGTCCCAAGTCTGAAACACCTTCAACATAAATCCCAACTTTACTATTGTGGCTCTCAGCCTCATTTTCAGGCACAGCAGGGACTTACTTTTGGCTTAGAAATCTTGTAAACTCACTATTCTACCTGCCCAGCACCCAAAAGCAAACAAAGCTAACACCTACCTGAAGAACGCAGAGGAGAATTTAGCAACAAAAGAAACAGATGTTTCCTTCCGGGGTAGTTGACAAATCGAGGTCTACAAAGAATGAATTCTGGAAGTAGACTATAAATGCTACTGTTGCTCCATGTCTGCTGGATGTATAAATAAGCAACTGTTCTGACATTTTAAAATTTGTCTTTTGTGTTGTGTGGCTCACCCTACAGAGTATCACAAAATTGCACAATTCTTCAAATATATTCGCACATAATTTTGACACGATATAATCGCCATATGATGTTTTCATCAAGACTGATCTAAATCAGTGTAGAAGTTTTAATACTGATTATGATTACCTGAAATGGTGTTAAGTCTGCTGCTGTAAATTAGCTTTCAGGAAGTGACACAAACACATGTTTTAACAGGTAATTTTATCCGTAAGGCCTCCTGAAGGTAGCAATATATTAGACATAAAAGAATACAGGAACTTATACAAAATATACAAGACACCACCACAGTCCTTTGACTTATAGTCCTTTGACTATAAGGAAGAGAGCCATCAATAAAGCTGCCCTCAAGGGTTCCTAAAATGTGAAGAGATGCTGCCTCAGAGAGGTGCCCCTCTCAGGGTGCTTTTTAATAGAATCTGGGATGGTAATATGCAAATGAACACGTTCCTACAGTATCCCAAGGTGCTTTTAGGCGAGCAGGTGTGAGCCTAAGAATGAGGTCCGTAGAGGCCCACCTCACAAATACACAGAGAAAGGAAGCTAATGAAGTGGCCATGCTCTGCTATCAGTGGATGTCCGAACACCGGAGCTACAAATGAGCCGCTGTGGAGAAAACGGACTGTGGAGAGGTTTCAGGAGATGCAGGCTTGAGATGCAGCTTTGTTTTTATTCACAACATCCTGGGATAATAGAGGGTTTCCCTATTTTTATTTTCACAAACTGGGAGCGCGAATCACACTGTGAAGAGAGGCAGCTGTAATGTTTTCTGTACGCTAAGAGGTAGTCTGATTTAGAGTTTAGTTGTTTTGGAGAGGGAATTCTTCAGGGTGCCTGTTTATTGCTGCCTCATTCCAGTTTCACACCATGGGGAGAGCGAGTTTAGGAATGGACCATGTTTGTCTGGTTTACAGCACGGCGTGGTGTTTGAATAAAGGCCTGAAGGTCACCCTTGATGTGAATGTGGGTTTTACAAGATAAGTGAAAGGAAAAAAAATTGCACACAGCCTGACATAGTGGTTTTCTTCTGCAAACAGCTAAAATACCTATATCTGTCCTTGCATGTGTTCAATCGTTATCCTGTTGAAAAATTCAACTGTAAGGCTGAGGTCTTTCAAACTCTAAACTCACTCTGAACTCAGTTTTGTCCTCAACATTGGCTGCTGTGTTTCTCCTTTTATTCTTCACTCTGTCAACACCATGCTATACAGTAGGGATGGTGTCATGTGGGTATTGAATTGTTCCCAGAATCTGCCAGACATAACGCTGCACACAACAAATGAAAAAGTTCATTTTTTGTTTAATCAAAATTTTCACAAGTCTGCCTGCAAACTCTGGGGGCCACATGCACAAAAACAATGCAGACACCACTTTCTGTAGCTTTGTGGGATGTGACAATGTGTCCGACAGCAGGAAAATGTCAGTAGAGGGAGTCTGGACAATATTTTGTGGGGAGGGACACTCCTCTCAGCCTTTTATTTTGAACTGTTCACTACATGTAGATACCATTACAATAGTGCTGAAAAACACATGATGATCGTGCCTGCAGTTTACTTACTTGGTTTGTTTAATCAAACTAACATGCAAGTTTGTCTCTCAATAATTTGACATTTCCAGCCTGTCTGTGGACTGCATGTGTACAGCAGATCTTTAGAAAGAGGTCACAAACCTACGTCTAATATTCTGATTTAAATCTGTTTAAACAGAATAAAAACACTTCATATAAACACCTCTGAATACACAGGGCCAAACAGATTTGGTTAATGTCAGGGAGAGATTGATATTATGGTTAAAACAATAAAAGTCAACTATAACGTTACGTCTCAAATCATATACTTGCATTATTATTCTCATTATTTTGAGTCCATCAAAAGAGCATCTAGTAACAATTTTCAGTACAAAGAGGGTAAGGTGTCGACACTGCTGTTAGATTTTTATTAAAATTCTCATCTTCACTGTGAAAGGATTAAGAAATATGTGTAGCGCGAGGCTTTACAATTTGCAAATGTTTATAAACTGAGGGAGATTGTGTGACATTGGTGGCCAAACATTGTGAAGTGCACAACTTCCTTTTCAATCGGAAACTCCACCACTCAGTCGAAATCATGGACTGTCCATAGTGGCTCAGTCACACTAGTGTAAAAATAGGACGGTAACCTCTTTGTGACTAGGAAAAAAATCAGTGGTTGCTTGGTGACTGCACTGAATTTTTTTGCATTCAGCGACCGACTGCAAGTAGTTGCAGCAACCACTTTCGATTGCAAGGGCGATTCCACAGGTCTGCTGGTGGGAGGCAACCAGTCTCCAAACAGTAGTGGTCTGACTTGGACTGATTACGATCATTCTCAGACAGTTTGGCAAAGGTCTGCAAATAACTGTTGTCTATTTTATAAACACAGACAGACTGCAATCAATCTCAGTCAGTCTGCGCCGATGAGCACAACTCGTCTGCGATGCGTCTCTTTGCAATAGGGGTCTTAACTCAACTGATTGCCAACTGGTTGTATTCAGGTAATATTCCTATATAAAAGCAATGTCGTTTTGCAGGCAAATCACCATCCTGCAGCAAATAGGAGGAACTTCTGAATTTCTTTTTCAGATTTAAGAGGTTCTGGTTGGACTGTAAGCAGTTAATGTGAATTTCTGTGTGACTAGACGGCAACAGATTTGCAGATTTCACTGTATTATCACAAAGAGATTGCATGTAATTGCCAACTTGACCCCATTCAATCGCAAGCTGATAGCAGACTGACAGCAGACCTATTCTGTCTTATTGTTTTATCCACATCTTGAGGTACCAAAGTCACTTTGAAGATGGCAACTGACTGCACGTGGTCGCAGATCTGGTTCTCGTCTTCGAAGCAACCATTTCAAAGGCAACAAGACCACAAGGTCATTGCACACGGTCACAATAATTTTGATCCTGCTGCAGTCTCCAACCATTTTTTTCGCAAGTGTGACTGTAGCATTAGATGGACATAGTTTCTGGGTAAGTGAGGCCAATGAGGAAGTGCCTTAAACCTGCATTTTTTCTAATGCCCAGCAGGGGGAGACTAAACTGGCTGCAAAATGAAGTGGGATAACACAGAAGTCTTGGGGAAAATTACCCTTTGGCTCACTTGATTTATGACCTCAGTAAACAATTACCTGATGAGATTATGGTCTGAATTGCTAGTTTCAATTCTTACAAAATCCATCATGATGTTTATTTTATAAATTATAGTGCCCATTAAAGAGGGTTAAAGTGAGGTATGCTTTATGGTGGTCTTACTTTGTGGCTCCCATATGTGCCATTTTTCAGGCTAATATGGGAGCCACTTTTTGACAGAGGGCCAGGTAGGTTTGGTTAGCTTTTTTCCCTTAATAAATGAAATTGTCATTTAAAAGCAGCATTTTCTATTTACTGGGGTTATCTTTGTCTAATATAAAAATTTGTTTGATGATCTGAAACATGTAAGTCTGACAAATATGCAAAAAAATAAGAACTCAGCAAGGGGGGAAACTTTTTCACGGCACTGTACAGCCTAGCTGCTGGGCTGGGACAGGATGTAAACTTTGATCTCCTGCAATGAGTCACACAACCACCACAGCTTCCACATCTGTACTCTCTGCCTTACTAAATAAAAGGCGCACTGCTTCCTGCATTGGTACTGAAAGCTCGTATTGAACATAAATCATGTGGCTGCAGAACTGTCAAATATAAATGTAATTTCAGGGGATACTGGGCTGCTATTTCAGGATATTAAGAAAAGATTGTGGTACCATGTTGCCAGTTTCACACATATAAAGACATTTTGTCATCCTTAAGGTCTCTGTTCTGGATAAACTTTACTTTTAGGAGCTGCTTCCTTGTGGCCTCTCTGTCGTTTAGCCCTACTTTGCAAAGTCCTGCAGTGATGACTGTCCTCCATTACAGCCAAAGAATAGTGTCAGTCTGTCTGAGTCATATTTGGGTTTTCAGTAACCTCCCTGCCCCTAGACCTGCTAGCCCACAATAGATGTTCAGTTTAGTCAAACAGAAAAACTGTCCATATATGTCTATCTGTTAATGATGAAGCCCTACAACTTGCAGACACATAATGAGCACACAGACATGGCCTTTATACACGTTTCAGATGTACTGTCCATCTGAAACGTTCTGTGTGAATGTGTGTGCGCATTTATCTGCCTGTCTGCTTGCACGCGTGTCTTCTAGCACACCTCCAAGTAATGGCCGTTGCCACAGTAACCAGGTGACCCACGCTAGCAATTAGAGAGTCCCTAACAGGCTCGGTGCCGGCAAGTGCACACAGATGCGGCGCATACATTATGTAAACTACAGTCCCAGAGAAAGTCTCCCCCACCAGCCTCAGCCAACATCCCCACTCGCGCCTTTAATTTAATACATTCTTAACATCAGCCCCATGTGGAAGCACACAAACAAAACACACCTATCACGAGGAAGCCACACGACACAGCGCATCTGCGCCATGCCTCCGATGCCAGGAACATGAGGTGGGTAATACAAAGGAGAGTTGGAGGGGAAAGTAGGATATAGGGAGAGACAGAGAGAGAGACAGAGGAAAAAAAAAAAAAGGGAGAGAGAGAGAACTTTAACTTAAAACTCGCTGGCTTCATATTTGTGGGTTTTTCTGCCTTTATTTCCTATTCACGGCAGAGGGGGAAAAAAAACTCCCACTGTGCTTTTATGAATGTGGCGGCACAGCGGTGAGTATGGGCTTTAAACATGATTGGCTTGTTAAAGTAGAAAGAATACGGGCAGAATATATGTGGCGCTGATGGTTGTAAAAGTCCAACTTGCACACCTAGTTTAAAGGCCTTTTCACAGATTTATGAGAGTGTGTCAGCTTTTTTTTCTTTTTTAGGTCGCTCTGGCCAGAAGAATACATGAGTTATTCTGTTAAGCAGCTGCTTTTTGTGGCCTAGCACCTCACCTTGGTTGAACACAGACCTTGGAAAAGTTTTGAACGCGGAACTCTTATTCCCATCATTATTGAAGGAAAGAATACGAAGAGCAAAACATTCGGATGCTTTTCAGAGGCTTTAAGTTAAGGTCGATCTTGATTTAGGAAAAATGGTAACAAAGTTGCTTACCACACAGTTTGTTCTGGTGCAGGAACTCCATCTGCAGCTTCTGTCCAGCACGCTGGGCCAAGAGGTACGGGGTGGAGTAGGTTGGATCCCCAGTGGCACACATAACATCTGCCCCACTGAACACAAGCGCCATGGTCTGCAGCACATCAGAGGACACCACAGCTGCACACAGCGCCTTCACACATAAAAGAAGACACGGGAGCCGACGATGAGTTCATTTGCCAGTTTCGCTCACATTTTATTTGCTATTTCAGCATGTTTGTGAATCAGATTCTTGAGGGTGATTTTTAGTGGTCACAAATCTCATTTATGGAAGTCCACCTGTCACTTCACATTTCCTGCTGTGATAGCCTAATAAAAGACTGAAGAAGTGGCGCAGCAGCTCACTGGATTTCTAAGTAGCTTTCTGTAGCTGGATTAACACCTTTAAAAATTTCACATCTCAGACAATGAAGCAGTGAAAATCTCTGGAAATGCAAGTATGGTTTCACTTCTCTGTGTAGGAGGAGCAGCTTGGTGTTGCTGTGCGTGTGTATGTGTGAATGCCAGGTTGATAGAGGACAAAGAGTCTATAAAGCGGCGTCAGAAAACCATATAAAGTTAAGAATTGAGTTCCACCCGCTGATCTCAAAAGAGAAGTTAAAATATGATCAAACTGTAATAATCCCAATGGGAATCATTAAAGCTCAAATCCCTGTGAAAAAAAGAATATAGCAAATAAGAACAGGACAAATGAGCCATATTAAATATAATGAAACTAACAATTTTCCCAAAGAGAAATGTGGGAATAAAGATATGAAACACAACGGAGTGAGCAAAAGAACAAAAGAACAGCAGCGGACTGTGATGAAGCAATGGGAAACAGAGTGAATATGTTGCAGAAAAACAAACCAAGTATGAAATATATATATCTGAAACTGACAAATACAACAATGTAATTTGTGCATGACTAATTAAATACAACATGTATTACACGGAACTGGGAAAACATATAAGGAATGTATTAAATCTTTGTTTAAATGCAAATATTCATAATTCCCACATATATTCCAAAACAAAGTCAATGTGCAAACTCCTACTGTGAGGAGGGATCTGATGCTCTGTTTGATGCCCGCTTTAGAGTGAAGGGTCAGTGGAAATCAATACAAAGTTGTTCCGTGTGATCACCTTGATCCTATGATGAATCATCTCTATCCTGTTGGAAAATGTCTTTTTCAGGACCCATCCAAGAGGATACAAGCAGTCAGTGAATGGTTTGACCAGTATGAAAATATGAATCATATGCCATGGCCTTCACAGTCACCAGATCTCAACTCAACTGAACACCAATGGGAGATTTTAAACCGACGTGTTTTCTATCACCACCAAAACACCAAATAAGGGGTATCCTTTGGAGGAATTGTGCTTCATCCCTCCAGTAAAGCAAGACAGAGACCCGAAGAATCAATACAAAAGCAGAAGAAAGCTGTTCTGGTGACTTTGATTTTTCCATTAATTTGTCATACGTTTGTACACCTCCACCAGTCACCATGAAACTTCAACTATGGAGCACAAAGCCACTGCAGGTGGGGCATGTATGACCAGTGGAAAAATACAGAATGAAGCGAAGCTGAATGATTTTTGTAGGGAAAATAAACAAACAAGAGTTTGCCGATGCCAACGTTATGGACTCATTTAACCAAAATTCACCTTAGGTCCCGTTGTTTCATTAATGAGTAATGAAAACTGGTGGGTGTGGGGCATGTGTAAAAAAAAGCACCATTGTGGTAAACTAATGCGTCACTTGTTCTCACCTTGGTTTTAAACAAAAGACAAAACTAAAAATCATATTTATTTCTACCCTAAACTTTCCTGTTTCTGGTCAACAAACAGATTTGAAAAGAAAAAGGAAATGCAGCCTCTTAGTTCAGCCACAATGTTTCTAGCTCCTCCCCTTTTAAAGCCACCCTCTCTTTAAGCCTCCAAATGTCTACCAGCAACTACACAAAAATACTGCCAGTCTACCTTAACAACTCTGACTGATTAGCAATGAAAACATAGTGCCAAGTCATCAGCATAGCACTACCTACCTAAAACTTTGATATATATATATATATATATATATATACAGCTCTGGAAAAAATTAAGAGACCACTGCAAATTTTTCAGAAATCAGCATCTCTACATATATGACAGTCATTCCATTCCAGTGTCTCTTGAATTCCAACACAAGCACACCTGTTTCTACCTAATAAGGTACTGATGAGGTGATCACCTGAACCAAATCTTATTTAAAGAGGAAAAGTATAAAAACCATTGCTGTGGTCATCACTATCCTCTTGCAATAGGACCAACTGGATGGCAAAAACAGTGCTAGTAGTACA
>VUQI01029926.1:0-11516 GCA_015106735.1 Paratilapia polleni | reverse complement strand
ATATAATACAAATAAATAAAATGCACCTTTTGAGAGTAGGTGTATTTAAGTGAACTATATTTTATCAAAATTTGGCATAAATGTCCATAGGATCTTCTTTTTCAAATTGTTTGATTGCTCCAAAACTCAGAAATATTCAATGTCTTTTAATATCTGACAACTAAAAATAACTCATGCTGACCATCAGTTGTTTGGTAATGAATAGTTGCTTATTATTTTTCTCTTGATCGATTAATTCTCTTATGGTGAGTGGGTGTGATTTGCTGGAGTCTCCCTGTTGGCTTCTCAGGGACCATTAGTGGCCCCCGGACCACACTGTGAGGACCCACCAACCTCTCGGTAGAACTGAAAATGGATAGTTTGCCTCTTGTTAATAATATATGATGGGTCACTATCTGGTCCTGAGAAGGGTTGGTGCAGAGAGCTTCCCCAGCGCCTCGTCACCTTGCTCTTGCCCTGTGTGCTGTGCTGTGTTTGCTGTGACCTGGTAGGGCTTGTTCTGTCTGCAGCTTTGTTGCTTTCATAGTGTTGTGTGTTCAGAGCAAAGGCAGGTGCACACAGGCACAATACTGGTGTTTGCTGTAAAACAACATTCACAATTCCCAGCTCCCTTCAGGCATCACTTGATTGTGAATGCATTAGCAAAACAGGAAGAGTGCTTGGTTTGCATTTACAGGGAATAGGTGTGCGCCGAGATAAAACAACCATGATTTCTTGATCAAAGCGTTTTGGTAATGAGTTAATTGATCTTTGCTTTGAGTCATCTAGGTTGAAACTGAAGAACATGAAGAGGGATGAGGGGGCAGATAAGCTTTATGAAATTCATACTCTCTGGACTTGGTAAGCTATTGTTCTAGCGGAGCATAACACACTGACATTTAGGTCTGTGCAAGTATCTGTATCAGCTGACGTGCAAGCGTGGAGCTGCGTGCCTGTGTCATCATGCAGCTGATGCAGGTCTACAGGTTGTATGCTATCTTACATTCCTGTTAGCAACATTGATGTCATTTAAACTGATAATTAATGACTGAAAAATTGGAACCAGTTTACACTATAATTAGAAGTTTGGAACAGATGCATATGAAAATACAGAAGACAGCTACAGAACAGAGTCAACAGGTTTAAGCAGGCTGCTAGCAATAACAATGAAATATGACCTTTATGACCAGTGTGCGAGTGTAGGAGTTCCTGATGTCATAAAATGTTGACTAAACTCAACTGTTGTTTGCCCACTTCTGTCATTTCACCCATACTGTCCCTTCCCTCCAGTACATTATAAACAAATAAGGTGTGCTGTTCATTAATAATGTCCGTGTTTGTTCATGCTGCAGGCACACGTGAGATCTCATGCTCTCACAGGATTTGAAGGGTTACCAAGTGACACAGCTTGTAGTTTACCTCTAGTAGCTCAGTTGCTACTTTTGGGGCCTGTACTATGAAGCAAGTTCAACGTAGCCCGGATATCTTTTTCTTAGGCAGACCAAGAGATCACATGAAGGTGGTTACCAAAGTGATAACTCAACCCAGCATTTCCCAATCTAGATGTGAGAGGAAGTGTTTGCAGCATGCGACTAATCACAAACATGGACAGGTCTAACTGCAGCAGAGCAGCATATTTTACAAACAAAGACCAAAATATATCCATCCATCCATTTAATGCTGCTTATCCGGGTCGGGCTTATGGAGGCACCAGTCTAAGCAGACACACCCAGACCTCCCTCTCCCCAGCCGCCTCCTCCAGCTCTTCCAGGGAGTCACTGAGGCATTCCCAAACCAGCTGAGAGATGTAATCTGTTCACCATATCCTGGGTCTGCCCTGGGGTCTCCTCCCGCTAGGACAGGTCTGAGACACCCCACCTAAGAGGCACCCAGGAGACATCATGGTCAGATGCCCGAACCACCTCAACTGGTTCCTTTCAAGTTCAGAAAAACCCTGTTAAGAGGAAAAGAAAATGGGAAATTCGTTACCCTGCTCAGTACAGGGTTAAGAGGGTCCCACCCTGGAGACTATGTGAGAATGTAGGGGTTTGGTGCTATGTGACTTGGGTGGCGGTCAGGGGGGGATCCCTAGTTGCCAAACTGGCTATAGACACCAAAATATAATATTAGAAATATGAAGAGGTTAAAGATGCTATTCAGTCAAAGCAGCTTGAGTGAGTGTGAGCGTGTGTGAGCGTGTGTGTGAAATGGGAAACATGCTGTACATTATGTAAGGTAAATGATAATATTAAAAAAAAAATGTTGTATGATTAATTGATGGAAAAGCGGTATAGATATTAAATTAGTCTATTTAAACCCAGTATGAAAAGCTGGCTAAAGTACCAACCGTGTTAGTTAATACACTTACCTTTATCACAGCACTGTCATTAAGACACAGCAAGATCCGACTATAATTACAACTTTGTATCCCATTAAATTAATCAATGTGTTGCTTCGGTATTTTATTACAGCGTGCAAGACTGTTTCAGCCATATTCTTCCTGCTGCAAAGGAAAAAAAGTTGAAAATTTTGTATAAGGTCAACAAGTACAAGGGCTTAGGTTCCCTGTTTTAAGACTATATCGCTATTAAGGCTTCCAACAATAAAATGTCTATTAAAACTGCAAAACTGGACAAAAGCAAGGACTAAAGCTCATCAGGGAAGAACAAAACTTCAGACCCTCTTAAGAGGGTAATAAGAGTCTGCATTTTGTAAGGTCTTTATATCACTATATAAAGCACCTTGAGATAACTGTTGTTGTGAACTGATGCTATATAAATAAAATTGAACTGAATTCTGGAGAAGGTTAAGTGTGCAGCATAAGTTAGCATGGTGATCTGCTGGTAAGAAATGAACCACCTTTGTAACCCTGAAAGCCTGGGGGTTAAACCTGAAGTTACCTCTCTCAACCTCAAATCTTGCTTTCTGGTAAAGGCCTTTGGTCTTCTCTGTAATATCACTTTAAATAAAGTCTTTTTTGGGGGGGGGGGGTTTAGAGACATCACATTTAAGAAATGAGCTTTCAAAAATTGTGTTGGGATAACATCTCTGTCTAGAGACTAGTCACTAGGAGTGATTGTAAGCTACACTGACTGCTCCTTTATTAGATTTTCCCTCTTTAATTTGTGTCAGGAAGTTATGAACTCCAGCATGTGTCTTTAGTCAAATGAGCCACAGTCTGGGTTTAATTATGCTGCTTGAGTGCAGCATGTTATATGACCGCTTTTAAAAGCTTTGTGCTGGCTTAGTTTGCCTCTTTAACCAATTCTAGCTTTGGTGGCCTTGACGTAAAAGTGCCATTATACACACTCTGTGTCAGACATCCTCACAGGGTAAACAACTAGTACAGAAAAATCTATGCCAAACAGACGGGGCTAAATTTGGTTTCCCTGCTCCACTGACCAGTGTGGGAGATGTCCCATTGATTGGAATTTGTAAATTTTTAATCAACCACGAAATGGGAGTGCCTACAACATGAAGCCAGATGTTTTTCTGCCTCCCAAAAAGAAAACTAGTGGTGATGCGTTTTGTTTTTTGTTAGTCTTAGAAAATGGGGGAAAAAAACCCATCTTAAGACTCCATTAATCACAAGTCAAACAGCAGCACCTAGGTTCCTGAGAGCAGTTTGATATTTCCCTGGTTTGCTTTATCTATCTATCTATCTGTCTGTCTATCTGTCTGTGTTTATCATGCCCTCAGGAGAATTACAGACCATGGAGAAGGATGATCAGTAAAAGAAGGAAAACAGAAGGAGATACAGACGTGGACTTGGCTCAAGGTCTCCCTTTGATCTTTTTCAGTATGGTTGAAAAGAAAGAGGCTGCTTTCAGTGGCAGCGGGTTCAACAACATTGGAAATCCCCCTTTGTCCACAGGATTTGATGGTGATATACTTGTGGTACTTCCTCAGGTTTTTTGCAGTCGATGCATCAGCTGGAAGGGGTCTGTTGGGGCCTTCATCTCCAAAGTTACTGTATATGTGCTGAAACAGAGAGATACCTCAGTTTATTTTCTACTTCCAGCATTAAGCAAAGTTGTTCATATGATTTAAGTGAACTGATATCAGCTCAACAGGTAGAACTGTATTAAGTCATGACAAAGTTCTTCTTATGATGTCTCATAATATTTGCCTTTTATTCTTTATTAATTTTTTTTAACTTCACTTCTTTTTTTGAGCTGAAACACTTGACAATGAAGTCTCATTTGTAACGGTAACATTAGACCAATGAGATAACTTAAAAGTTGTAGCTTTTGTGTTAGGCAGGAAAAAAGTGTGCTCAAGGTCTGGTGAGTGTCCGGGCTTTTAATACACTGGAGGAAACCCTGTGATAGTTCATGCATAATGTAGCCTGTTTCAGTGTCGTTCTTTTATAGTTAGTTTTTTTTTATGTTACTGTTGCTCTTTCATAAACACATCGTGATGCACGTCTTCATCTGCCACACAATATGACAGGTGCACTAAGTTTGCCATAACTTTAATAAGTTTGCCTTCTACTGTGAGTAAAGCCATAGTGCCAGGCAGCGTGAGTGTAAAACATGAAGGCCTACGATCCTTTGACGATTAGCCCAGGTATCTAGCATTCATAAAAGATGTTTACTTGAAGTGTTATGTGTAGAAGAGTTGAAATGGAGACTTGAGTCAGGGATTTTTAATGACAATTCAGCTCCACAGCTCTAGGGGGAGCAATACTGGGACCCACAACTGTTGTGCTTTCTGTCATATAGCAACAGCAATCCTTTTGTAATTTTTAAGAAATACATGGTTGTCCATATTTTTAATAAAGCTAATAGTAAACTCCACAGCAGATGACTACTGGTGTGTTTTAAAATCCAGACCACACCATGATGGCTAGAAATGGCTGCAGCATCCATTGTGTGACCCTTTTCTGGTTGGATTAGAAATGACACCCCCTAATAGGGATGTTATGATTTTGAGCTTGTCCAGTGTTGGACCCATGATGGACAGTGTTCTGGTGAAAACCTGAGATTCTGTTGTACTGTGTTTGTAGTGACTAAATTAGCCTCGACAAGAAATGCAGAGGAAGCTTAGTTTTCTCTTTGACTCCACACTGCCAGGTGGTTTTTTTTTTTTTTCCCATTTTCAACTTCATCTTTAACCAACACTGACTGAAGCAACTTAACTTGAGGCAGCTTATCAGCGCTCTGTGGATTTTTTTTTCTTCACATATGCAAAAGTCCTCCACAAGACCTGTAAAAAGGCCTTGATGTGTAAAGTTTTTGGAGTTCCCCTTAAAGTTCCCATTTTTGTGTGTCGCAGGCAGCAAAGCTAAGCTCAGCAGCCTTCCCATGGTGTGCCGCTTGTTTGCCCCCACAGGAAGACCATATTAAACACCCCTAATAGAAGCCTGAACCCAACTGCGTCACACTTCCTCATGAAGGTTAGAGGGTGGACTACAACGGAATTGAGGGGAGATGTGTCCCTTTTTGGATGTGGACGGATCTGCAGTGGTAGCTGCTTGTGTGACATATTTAGGAAGATTCAGTATTTGTTCAAAGACACTGGTTTAACAAAAGCGCACATGCTCATGTTCGATATTACAAGACACACACAGTCAGACGCTCCAGGGAATGCATAGGAGTGCTTCCCATAAGCCTCACAATGACGTAAGGAGACAGTTATGTACACAAAGTAGGCTTTTCTCAGTGCAGCCCTGTGGCCATGTAGGCAGACAGAATCCACAATAATGCATCAAGGAACTGTTCAGAAACTGGAGACTCTGACAGAAAGCTAATATTCACATTAATTTTCATGTCAGGCCTCTCAGTTTAATAAAACAATGTGGTCTTAACAGGGCCGTGTACTCCCTATCATGTGATGCAGTCTTTCACATGAATATTTCTGTATTTAGGCTTGTAACACATGATCATAACTTCCTACCAGCTCTATTGCCTGTGTGCTTAATCTTATCTGACCCGCATGGAATTTTCTAGCATTTATAAAACCATTAACTACGTTTAATCTTTTTCTGTCGAACATATCAACACCAAGGTTATATCTCTACCAACACATGCACCATGTGTCGAGCATAGACAGCATAAAAGATGGATGTAGCCACCATGACACCACCCATTGGTTTTGGACTCTACATGTTGAAGCGTTAGCGTTTTACCTGCCAATTAGTGCCAGACTAATAAGACATTTCACCTAAAGTGAAGCACCAGGTTCTTGGATGGTCTGTACCACACAGCTGGCCATAATATTTGTCAGATAAATCCATTAAAATGTTCCAAAAGGTACCAACAGCACAAATACGGTGGAGAGGTCCAGTTCAGTGACTCTAATTAAGGAATGTGAGGCCTAGCAGACACGTCTGTGTTGGAACACCTGTCAAAAACGTGGCCGTGCCCCTACCTCTAGTATCCAGGTGGAAGATTTAAAGCGGAGTTATGAAGGGAGAAATTACCCATAGAGGTCAAAACAGCTGTTTTGTACCAGATTCTAAACATGCTTATTAATGCTGTAAATTTGGACATTAAATAGTACATAACTGTCAATTACAAGTCATTAGCCAATTATCACTCCCTGGATAATCCTCCTTTCTGACTTAAAACCAAAATTTACCAAAATGGACTTCATGTTTTATTCAATATGACCTGAAATGAGTTACTGAGCCCTTATAAACTCATCAGGAAAGTGTTTTCCGAGATCAGGGCTGAGGGCCGTTTTTCCATAAACTTCTATAGGACCGGAAGTCTTTTTGCTACCAGTGGAGTCACCCCTGGTGGCTATTAGAAAGAATACAGGTTTAAGGGATTTCTACACTGGCTTAATTTTTCAGCTGGTTTCAAGGCATTACGATTTCATTTACAGCTCAGTTTAAAATTGAGACGATTAACGTCTCTGCATCATCCCATTTGAGCAATTCAGGTCATGCATACCTTTAATTAAAGAAAAACTAGAAGTACACTTGCCTGCATATTTACTATGATAACACATACAGTAGATGTGCCCACCACCACACAGCTGAAACTCTTATGCGTTAGTGTAAAAACACGATTGGTGCTTATGTTTCCCGGTTCGACTTGATTGGCTCTTTAGGGGCAGGACCACCACTCTATTTGCCATCTCTCTGTTTTAATAGTAATGCTCTCACTGCAGGCAATCAGAGCATGTTTTTGAACTGTGACCAAAATCTTCATCCTTACTCCATAGCCCGTATTTTGGGAAACTGTTGGATATAGTTAGCCTGCTGTTCTTTGTGCTTCATTCACAGTCTTCATATGTTGTTCATATTACAGTTGCTCTGTAGCTAATACCGCTATTGTAGTAGTAGTCACAGTGCAGGATGAAAGGGTGCATGCCAAGGATCATCTCAAAGTTTCATGTCATGGATGCGTTTGTCTCAATGAAATCATATTTGTCCCTCTCACTTCTCAAGGAGATCATAACAGACTATAAAACACCTGAAGTGTGTGACATTGACTCAAAATTAATCAGCAAGCAAATGAGTCATTTGACACCTTCAGCATCTAAAAGTGGCGAGTTTTTTTTTTTTTTTTTTCCGTCACAGTAAATTGCATGTTTGGTACAGATGCTGATACAGAATAGGAAGTTTGATAGCACTGGCTCATTGGTACTCTGATAGGAACATTTCAGATGGGGGTAAGGTTTTGTGACGGCACGATAGTGGAGGGAAGAGGAGGCGCCACGGGGCGATATGCTGCTGATGAGGCTCTACGGCTGCAGTAGTACAATAGGTTGTATTGTCTGACACCAACAGCCCAGATCACATTCAGTTCACTGTGAGTTCATTTTCCTCATCCTGGCTGGAGCATGTTAGTGACCACACCCTCACTAACCAACCGACCAGCCCCAGCTGCCCACCCTCAGGCAGGGTATTAAAGTCCGATACATATCAAGTGTGGTTAATGTGTTTGGGGTGGAGGGGTGAAGGTGTTTGTTTTTCTTAAACTGAAAGCCTGCGTATGGCCTTAGTAGTTGGTATGAGCTGGAGCAGCTGTTGTAAGCCGGCGTTCCCGTCCGTGGATTTTTGCCCTGTTTCTTTATCTCCCTTTCACATCTCGCCTTCCCTCTGTGCAAATATCCCATAATTCCCATGACCTCATGGCGATGTACCCCTGCATTCCAGCTTCACACGGACCCCCTCCTTCTCCCCAGACACGCACACACAGGCCAGCAACGCTGAGCTCACACACTGTCATTACATCACCTATCACCCCTTGACCACTGAACCCCACCAGCTTTCTGAGTAAGCACTGGGAGGGCTGGAGTGATCAGGAGCAAGTGACTCAGGGGTCACTCAGTCAGAACAATAAATGAAACAGACATTTCACTGCCCATGTCTGTTTTTCATCCCATGAGACCAAATACATCACAGATGCTCAAGTTTTGCCTTCACGTCTGCATCTGTTAAAAGTTCGGTACCACCCCTTATTTATGTGTAGTCTTTGAAGTTTCATTGTATGTCAGCAGTAATTCCTTTCTTTCGCACTCATGTGGGCCCTGGCCTGGCTTGTCGACACCAGCAACCTTGCGCTCGAGATACCTCGACCCCTGACCCCTCCTCATTATGGCAGTGCCCAGGGCCCCGGGGCCACATACATCGATCCCAGCCTCATTGCTCAGTGTGGCCGTGCAGTTTAAACAGCCACTCAGTTATGTTAACTGTCTACTAGTGGACAGTTTATAATCTGGATTAGAAAATGTAAAAAAAAAAAAAGAAAACAACTCAGTCTTTACCAAAACAATTGGGACATTGGGATGGAAAATCAAAGGCCTGGCTGCTTTGATGTTAGCTTGAGAATTTGTGCTTGAAAGTGTTGGTGATAATCCTTCTGAAAGACCAGCAAATAAACTAAATAATTTAGTCTGCTTTAAAATATGGTGCATCCAAAACCCAACATTGAGGTTGCATCTAAAGGTCAGAGACATTTTTTTTTTTTTTTTAGCAGAAATAAATCAACAGAGAGCATTATGCTATAATCTCTGGTGGTGCTGGTGGGAGGGTATTTCAGGAAAATGTGCTCTTCCTCTAATAGGACAAGATATTTGAGGATTTAAGATGATGCAGTTTTAGAGCTGGGATAGTTTATGAGGAGAAATAATCAGGAAATGGTGTGTATTAAGGGCTCTCTGTTTTATTGTTATTATTAGTTAGTTTTAGCCATGAGTGTCGATGAACAAAGTGCAGGACCGCACAAACCCTGATTGTCTCTCACGCTGCCATCCTTAAGTGAACGATGTTCTCATCCTCTTGCACACATTATGAAATTTAATCCTGGTGATTTCCCCCACAGCAGGGGGGCAGCTGGTAAACAGTCCATGAACAAAGCAATACACCATCGCTTAATGGAATAAGCAAGGCATGCTTCACTGTGTGCTGTATGAGTGAGCCTCATGGGACAGTCAGGGATGGCTTGCTGAATTATTTGACCTTGTTGGACAGAATTTCTCCCACAAATACGACACTAGTCAAGTGCTGGCTTATTAGACAAGTAATCACAAAAGTGGTCTTATATCCTGATCCTTCTTCCCTGGTTAAACCAGCCTCACTGCCAGTTTGAAATCTGGGAGACTGGGCAGACTTGTATGGTGGTACTGAGAGCTTTGCAGACTGCAGGTCAAGAAAATACAGGAAAATGGACAAAAGGCAAGGAAAATAAGAAAATAATATTACAAATGTTGCATAGAAGCATGTGCAGCTTTTAGAAACATCACTGAAAAGAGAAGAAACGCCACCAAATACAGAAATACAGTATAGCACTAGCTACAGTGGAAATGCCAAAAAACACTTGCTGGTGCCAACACTGCCTCTTTTCTGTATTTTCTTTTTTTTTTTTTGGTTTGTAGAAAAAGTTTTGTTTTTGTCTGTGTTTTCTTAATTGGGTTGTGTCCTCTTACTCACTGTAGAGTTGCCATGATTTGACATAAACATGTGGTGTAGGACAAAAGAAATGGTGTGGGGAACGGTCTGTGGTGACTCTGTAGAAAAAGATGACAGGCTGATGTTGGAGTTTCCAGAAGCCAAATTGTGGGTTCAAAGAATTTTCTGTCAATTCTGTGGCTGCTGTGGCTGGTCTGGTCTCCACTTTTTTGTGTAATGATGGGTGATTAAAATTACAGAAAGTGACAGCAAGGTGGTGAATGAATTGTAAGCAAATGGTGGAAACAAGCAGCAGAAATGTCACACTGTGAGATTGATGATGGCAGATTGCTGTGTCATCTATTGTGCGTGTAGGAGAGGCTGAAGCCTTCATATGGCAGATAATACGATTTACGTGTCAGCATAATGCATCAAATGATCAGTGTCACAATCTGTAGCACACTTAAGTCATGCCTGTTACGACCAAATTGACAACCAGATATCTAATTCAGCTGCCAGCATTGGCAGAATGGATGCCATTTTTTTTTTATATCTACATACTTGTTGTATGGCCTGGTAACACACATCTTTTTTTCCCAATAGATTTTTATAGATAACTGAGACAATAGCATCTCATTCAAGCTAAAGATTTTAAACTAGGGAGGAAATATACAGTACTGTGCAAAGGTTTTGAGCCGGCACTCATTTCTTTATATTTTGCTTCCAATGAGCCAGACTTTCTTGTAATTTTTTAAAGTGGTCTTGAGCCAATAGTTCTTCTGGCTTTCTGAAGGTTTTTCAAAGTCTTTCTTTGGACATCATTTTCAGTCCAGTCCTTGTACCTGACCATTTTCAGAGGAATTTTTTTTTTAAAGCAACTTAACACTGACTACTTAGCAAAGAACCAATTTTAAATTGTATCTTTAGGCACTTTGTTACTAGCAGCCTTTTGCAAAAACACATAATTTATTTCCATTTCTTTAGTTGAATCTACAAAAAAGTTTGACGGGCATAAAATAGTATTTTTGCTCCAACAAGATGGCCATTCTTAAGGAAGGGAAACAGGGAGAAAAGGCTGAGGTATGCCAAATTACACAAGAACTGGAATGAATATCAGTGGCAACAGGTCTTATGGAGTGATGAATCCAAATTTGAAATTTTTGGTTCAAATCGTCGTCAGTATCGACAGAGGAGGTCAGGAGAGAGGTACAACAGTGACTATAAAACACGGTGGAGGCTCTGTCATGGTTTGGAGCAGTGTGGGATCATCTTGTCAGAGAACAGAACAAAAGGCAGCCAACATCCAAAGAAGAGCTTTGAATGTCCTTCAAGAAGCCTGGAGAACTATTCCTGAAGACTACTTAAAGAAATTACAAGAATGCTTGGCTAAGAGAGTTCAGGCTGTGTTGAAGAATAAAGGTGGTCATACCAAATACTGACTTTCAAGCTCGTTTTTTGCCGTTTATACTGTATTTCCATTTATGTACATATTTCAATAAATCGCTGCACCTATTTCCCATTTTTCTAGACTTGGTTGGTTGCCGTCAAGGGGATACTACAGAGAGAACTGACTTAACCAGGAACAACTGTACCAATTTGCTTGTCAACCCTTATTAAAACCTACATATTTAAGAGCTGTTTACCAGCGATCCTCTGTGAACAGCACTGAATGATCTTCAAACATTGTAGTACC
>VUQI01029923.1:0-10206 GCA_015106735.1 Paratilapia polleni | reverse complement strand
TGTAGGTCACTTGATGTCATCCTACGGTTCCTGAGTGACATTCGAATGAGGTGACGGTCATCCTGGTCAGTGGAGAGTCGTTTTCAGCCTCTGCCAGACTGTAGCTTTGTTGTTCCCAATGTCTGCTGCTTGACCTTGTTCTTATGAATCGCCATCTTAGAAATTTTAAGGATGGAAGCAACCCGACGCTCACTGTATCCCTCTGTCAGTAAAGCCAGAATTGAACCCTTCTTTTCCTCACACAAAACTTTTCTTTTCATTTCTTTTGGCATGGTCAATAGTTATTATTTTTATTCCAGTTACTTTTAATGTACTACTAGCACTGTTTTTGCCATCCAGTCGGTCCTATTGCAAGAGGATAGTGATGACCACAGCGATGGTTTTTACACTTTTCCTAGTTAAATAAGATTTGGTTCAGGTGATCACCTCATCATGTGATTATTAGGTAGAAACAGGTGTGCTTGTGTTGGAATTTAAGAGACACTGGAATGGAATGACTGTCATATATGTAGAGATGCTGATTTCTGAAAAATCTGCAGTGGTCTCTTAATTTGCTGTGTGTGTGTGTGTGTGTGTATATATATATATATAAATATATATATAAATATATATATATATAGTTTAATGACTT
The DNA here is from genome assembly GCA_015106735.1 of Paratilapia polleni. Classification (NCBI taxonomy): domain Eukaryota; kingdom Metazoa; phylum Chordata; class Actinopteri; order Cichliformes; family Cichlidae; genus Paratilapia; species Paratilapia polleni. Next base: position 9,575 of record VUQI01029923.1, on the reverse strand, counting down.
CAAAAACTGTTGAAACAATATATTTAACTGAAAAAAGACAACATATCAATTGGTGAAACACAGCATATTAATTAAAAAAAACAAAACAAAACAAAACATATGCACAATTCTAGTTTTGGCTAGTAATGTCACCAGCATTACCTGGTAAATATTTCACTCTTGAAAAAAGAAACCAGAGTTCTGGTAGTAGATTCCCATATATGTGAATCTATGTCGCAAACAGTTTATTATGTGCTGTATTAGAAACTGAATTCACATAGTTGCAGATAAACTACCATTAGCATAAATAGCAGTAGAAGTACAATAATATTACTGGTGGGTTTTTTTTTTTTGTTGTTTTTTTAACAAAACTGTAAGCCTGACAGTAAGCTTGCCAGAGCTGCAAACAGCTATAAGCTGTTGTCTGGTAAATATGAAAAAAATGATTCCATCCTTTATCCATGTATAAATATAGATTATAAATACAAAACGAGCCTATCCAGCATGATAAATCTGAATTCAGCTGTGGCCTGTTAATGAGCTGTTATTAGCCGATACCACCTGAAAGCTTTGTCTGTGTAGTATTGGTAACAAGACGTAATTGTTATTTGATTACATTTACTAAGTACAAATATAACTATATACCTTACCTATAGATTTTTTTGATTAATTAGAATCAATAAATGCATTACTGGTGAAAGTAAACATTGCTTTAAGTCCTGTTTCAGTGTTTAGTCAATAGTGTCTGATTTATTGCATTCATTTTCAGAGGTGTGTTTCTGCCTCTCTTTCATTTAAACTCACTGTCTCTCAGTACCGGTGTTGCTGTCATGTGGGCCATTGATGCTGATGGTTATCATTTGCCTTTTTATTTTTTACTGCACACTTAATTTCAGTTTTACAACCAGGCAACCTTGACTGTCGAGCCCCACTGAGCAATAATCAGAATTCAGAATTAAATCTGAACTGGGGAATTCTTTCTCAATTTTACCTGAGAAAACTGAGCTGTGGATGTGGATGAGGGGAGGGGATTGGATACCATGGGGCCGAATATATCCAGGTCATTGTTCTGGCTTGTGCTCGTGCTACCATTGTTAGTTGATGCAGCTGCTGGTGCGTCTGTGACAGCAAGAAGGGGAAAAAAAACAAAACATACTAGTTGAAATATAAGAATACATCAGAAAAATATAAAGCTTTGTTTTAAGTTCATAAATATAACCCTTATACAACTGGCTAATTGATGTGAAAATGAACAGAACTGCTTTTGTGAAAATGTGTTTTCTTTTTATATATTTAACTGCAAAAGCCTCCCACAGCCGCAAAGCTGCCCATGCAGTTAGAACAATGGTTAGTACAATAAAAAAAAAAAAATTAATCAGCTTACCACATTTAGCTCTCTGGCCACAAAAGAAAAATAACAGTAAACATGATATCCAAATAATGCAAGACCCTTAAGCCAATCAAAAACACAACACCATCTTCTTTTTAACTGTAAATAAGAGAAACCTCTGTTACAAAATGGCAACATACATGATTCCTATGAATCAAAAATCGATCATAGCTATAAAATTGAAAAGATCGAACAAGTAAATAAATTAATAAACAAAAAATGTGAAGTTCAACTGCACCATTTGATGACAAAGGACCACAATGTTAAAAAAAATGTACATCAAGACAGAAATATCTATATAACTGCCATTCATATCAGTTTTTCCTGGCTCAGAATGGGCTTTTGGGGATTGACTATTCACATAAGCACAATCTGCCCATATGTTGCGAAAGCAACAACTGTGTGTTTACTAAATTCCCTGAAATTTGTGCATTTTCCTTTATTTCTGACCATTTGACAAAAATTTCTATTATGCTTGAGTAAACAAAACCTGTTTGGGAGAAGATGCCAAAAATCTTTCCATTGTGGAAAACCTTGCATGTACTCTAAGACCTACTGTAAGTGATCCAGCAATGAAGCCAAAAGAAAATGTATACTTGAAAACCAGCAACCATTTGCCACATATCCATATGGCAGGGATGTCCATGGTGTGCTATGAGCAAGTGCAATCCAGTGTTGCCTCTTCTTCTAATCAGTTCACAGTACACCATTTTACTCTTTGTCCTATTTCCTGTTATATTTAATACTGATCCAACAAAAGTCAAAGTCTAGATAAACATCAAGGTTTAAAACAAAAACAAGAAGTTACAAGTCTGCTGCCGCTTTATAACTGAGCTGTAGCAGCTGTAGCACTTCCTCTTTTCAACTCAAAACCCTTGCAGTGGTTTTTAAAACGAAAGTACCTGGAATAATGTCATAGTTAGAAGTAACAGCAGCTTGTTTAAAAGTCATCACTGCAGTGTTGATACAGACAGCAGAGCAGAAGAAGCTATCAATCATATACAAGCAACAGGAATGCTTAGTTGCTGTGTTACACATATGCTGACAGGTGACATGAACAACCCTTTTAAAGATGGAGCTTTCTAATCCACTGTTTGATCAATACATGTAGAGCCATTGGTTTGAAATGAGAGCATGACTCAGCTAAGGTGGAGATAGTCTATTTCACGCTGAATCAAAAACTAAACAATCTCAGGCAACACCACAGCACCAACACACAGAGCCAAGCAAGGTGTAAAGGCAATCACCATTCATCTTATATAAACAGTGAAATTACAGTGTAAATTAGTGTATTTTGATTGTTAAATGTCATGTACTATATGCAAATATCACTTTGGAAATTTATCAGGATTTAAAAAAAAAAACAAAAAAAACAATTACACTCGGGCATCTTAATTAGCCTGATCCATATGTATCAGTCAGGACAGCACATTTCACATTCATTCAGTCTCTGACAAAGATGCACTCTCTGAGTATATTGATCTGTGGAGCTAAACTCGAATCATTTTCATACTCACCGAGGCCTAGTAGATTCACAGAGGGTTCTGAAGTCTTAGCAGGGCTGATTTTGGGAACTGGCTTGGCCTCTTCACTCTTTAAAAAAAACAAAAAACAAAAACGGAATAGTTGTAAAATTTGAAAGCAGAACAAACTCAGTGTGGATCAGAAAACAATGTTGAAGGGCATGTTCAGACAGCTTTATTATTACTGAAATACATGCGAGACTTACCTTGGTGTAAGATGACACCTTGCTCCCTCTGTCAGGCTGCTTATCTTTCTTACTATCTTTTGGCTGGAAAAAAAAAAAAGGAAAAGAAATAAATACAAAAATTATGAATGCCTAAATCCACTTAAGGTTTAGTCAATACGTACACTGCTCCCATTGGTCACATTTTTGCTGTAGTATTTCTTCTTCTCGTATTTATCCCTGATGAAGAATTCCACTGCTCTGAAGTCAGAGTTAAGAAAAAAAGGTCCAGAAAAAGGCAAAAATAAATAACTATACAAAGTATGGCACTTTTTATGTTTGTGTATCTGCTTTAAGTGAAGGATACTGGTCTGTTTGAGGTCTTCTGAAGCTGTCTGGAAGGTTGGCCTCATAAAGCTGCCTGGCCTTGGTGTTACCCATCTCCTGTATACTCTGAAGAAATGAAAAGACAAAGATGTAAACAAAACAGAGAAAATGTTAGGATGTAATTTTTCATGAGGCACTTCACTGATTTAGCACATGATAAGTTTGCTCATCACAAATACAGCACAACAGATAAAAATGGGTGTATATTTTTTCTTTATGTGTGGCACTTTTCAGGTATGAGAAAATAACCTTGATGTGATCTTGGCTTACATTTGAGAGCTCAAACCTTCAACAGTGAGCCAACTTAAGGTAGCTTGATTGAAGAGTTCATAGTGTTATGGTAAAAATACTGCACCAACATGACAAGACTTCAAGACAATTTTGGTTTTACTCCTCGATTGATGTTTGACACCCATATTTCTTTCATTTTTCAGGCACTTCAGTATTTAAAAGTGGGGGTTGGATATTCTCTGGCTATTTCATTAAAATGTCACCTAGTTGTTAGTATGACTGCATGTTCGCTTTGACAGTAATTTGCAGTTTAAAGAATGGTTATTATGGCAAATTCCAAATGACATAAATGAAGGGTGCTGACAGACCTCATGCTGGTGCATAATGGGAATTAAAGCTTGACCCACACTAGGAACAAAAAATGATAATATATGTAGCCACTGAACAGAATTTTCTGTTATTGTCTCTGACAAGTCAGCCAAGCTTACTGAAGTGCAAATGAAAAATCAACTATACTGTAACACCTCTGAAGCATTCAAATAGGAAGCTGGCTGTTAACAGAGAGTAGATATGCACAAGTCAAAAGCTCAAAGATTTCACAGGAGTCTAACCATATTCATGTTTATTTTAAATTAAAATATAAAAATTGTAATATTAATATGAGAAAACAGGCCACTGGGCACAGACATGTAAATGTCCCCTGCCCTTTTTATAAAGGAGAAACACATTCACTTGTTGTGCTCGTTTAGTCTCTTCTTCGTATTGTTTTAGTGTAGTATAGTCATTTTACACCTCTATGTGGTTGTTTTACATATCTTTGCATTCATGTTGTGACTCTTCACTGCCATTTGATGGGTTGTGACAGTAAACAAATCAGTCCAATGAGGGACCCAGAGCCCCCGATCTCTTAGGCCAGTTCAGTAGTGCACACACGACAACTGAACTAAGGAGAAAACAGTACCTGGATTTGTTCTGTTGTCCACTGGTCCAGGTTGACTGATTTCACTCTGGATATGTGCACTCCCAAGTTCCTGTGGATGCCAGCACACCGGATGCAGATAAATACCCCCAGATTCCAGGATGCCCATCTTGGACCTGTTAATGACAGTTAAAACCAGTTTGGGATGTGAAGACAGGAAGACGCCCGAACACTCAAACATGTTAGTCTTTGTTGTGACTTGAAACGCCAGACCCAAGTTCTACATTCTTTGCCAATGATCTAACATGAAAACTTGACTGAAGTTTCATCGAAAGAGCTGACACTGTTTGTTTACCGCTTGCAAAACCCGACAACTTAGCAGACGGCGATAAGGAAGAAGCCCTGTGGGGAGCTTATGCAGCTTTAGAGAAGTTAGCATGCTGGTTAACCACTTAGTTTAGCTTAAAGGGAAGAGATGTCAGGTGACTAGCTTGGGCCAGTTAGCTGAGCTAAGCTAAGCTAAGCTAAAAAGCGCAGATGTTATGCTGTTAGTTAGCGTTACCGGCAGATTATGAGTGAAACTGTTCACTTTGTGTAGTAAAAACGATGAAATCTCCGACAATACAAACGCCGCACCTTTCGCCTCGCAGTCGGCGCAGTACTTGTTGTCTTCCTCTCTCAGCATTTTGGACAGGATGGCCTGGTGCTGTTCGTTGAGTTTTAAGGCCTTCTCTCTCTCCGAGCGGGTCGCCATAATGAACGACTTTTTTTGGGCTGTCTTAATTAAAAGAACTCTGATTTATTTAGTCGTCAGTCAAGAGAAGTTTCTGATAAAATAGCATAATCAGAGGTATGATCGCCCCCGACAGGGATATGAAAACACCCGGAACCGGAATCTCTTCTCCGCCCACAGGTATTCGAGAGCTGACGCGGCGACCGCACCAGATTGGATGGGAGGTATGACGTTGTCTGACGCAGGACGTTTCTGAAGAACCAACTTTCACATTTTCGTAAAGAAATTTATCACTTGCACTAAACGTTTGCGTTTTGCTAGTTGGTTTCCTTCGCCAACATGAAGAAGATAACCAGTGATCATTTCCCCTTGTGCAATAATTATACAGCAACACCACATCTGAAGTTTCCAGGTTTATTTAACAGGAACAAGAAAATGTATAAACAAACAAAAATATACATATACACAGCGCACTATTGACTTTCTTTTGCTAATTTTAAAACATATGGGAAAACTATAAAATGAAACCCAAATTCAGTTTACAAATTTACACTGATAAATATTAACAATTCTGGTGAGAAACAGGATTACAGGAGACGCATAGTTTGGATAAAACTTTCATATATTTGAATTACATTTGAATACTTAAAGAACTGAAAAATAGGTGCCCTCAGATTTTTTTTAAAATAACACATGGTTACTCTATCCATACAAAACATCTTAATTTAAAACAATACTTGTGAAGCCTAAATGGACAACCATAAAAAACTATGTATTAGAAGTGTTATACACACATATACAGTAAATTCACCAAATCACTAGCATCATTGCTTCCCCAGCACAGTCTTCCTACCAGCTTGGACAAATACACATAATTTCCCTGCACAAGCAGATTCAATTTAGATACATTGCTTGAGATGCCTAGTGCTTTAGAAAAAGGTTTCCAGGCGGATCTTGAAGTTATTCTCCTGGTGCCTCACTGCAATCCCATAACGGAGTAACATCTCTACATACGGTGGCCAGAATGTGTCATCTATTGTCACATAGGGGTCATGTGGTGTGTTCAGAGCTTTGTTCATGAGAATCTGCAGGGAGAGGGAGACCATGGTCAAGCATATTTGCAATAAATGTGAAACTTGAAACAGTTTTATAAGTTTTAAGTTGCATTTTGCCTTTATTTAGTAAAAGAGACAAAGGATACCCAACACAAAAACATTGGATATTTACATGTTTATCGTATGTGCAGAGGCCATCAAGATACAGCAACATATAATCACAGTACAAATTAAAAAGAAAAAAAAGAATGAAATTACACAAGCTGCTTCCAGGTCTAGATTTAAGGTTCACGTTATGCTATTTGGCACAAATCAGCTTTTGTTGCATTGTTTGACCATAGCTGTGATTTTATTAATCACTACATCCTCTTTTTTTTTTAAAGCACTTAGGCCACCCTTTTGGACTTTGAACTGCTGCAGCGAAAATCAAAAGCAGCATGACACACCCACACAGTCCACATGCCTCAGATCTACTGCTTTCTTTTGCACACGTGTGATTAAAATAGGGCCATAAACACTATCTCTATAGAAATTATAAACACTAACAATAGACTTTTATAACTGTCAGTACTGCCATAGCCAACAAACAAAGGAATAATTTACAGCATTAATGATGACTGTGTTTCCACTGAGGCAATATGTACAACACAGAGGACAATGGAACCTGTTGACAGCATCTAGATGCAGATGCAGATGCAGCTGTTATTAATTAATAATTATACACTTATTTATTCTGCTATATTATGACAAATGGCTTCTTTGGCAAATGCCTCTCATATATGCATCCCTCAAAAGGTATCCACCTGAACAGAGTTAAAAACACAGATGCTACCATCAAGCACCGTCCCATAAAGAGTAGTCATTAAGGAATGAGTCCCAGCCAATTAAAAATGTTGATGCTATTTAGATTATAAAGTTTATGTTGTATACAAAGGTAACAAAGAAGCACATCTTTCAGGATATGTGTTCCATAAAAGTTGGTTCAGTGCCTGCTGTTTTCCTGAGATTATTAACTGAATGTTTTATCAGTGATATTAAAATTGTCTTCAGCAAAGTCTATCATTTATCTGAATGTCTAGGATACGGTTTACAGAAAGACGTTGCTGTTGAGTTTTTCCAAATGACCTATATGATTATTTTACCATTCCATACAAAAGCATGTAATTTTATCAGAAGTCTCAGGAGTTGATATCACAAAACATGAAAGAATATGAGTGAAACTATGTTCAAAACAAAAATATTTCAAGTAATATGGTGAAAAAAGAATTTATATGCTTTTTTGTTGACCAATAAAATCTTTCAACAAAACCTTACTGACAGCGAGCACCTGGTAGGACCAACAAAGCTAAATACTGAGTTTTTTATTTAAAGGAAAGAACTTTGATACTGGAGTTAGTTTTGTAGTACGAGAAAACTCACCTCCAGAATTTCATTGAGTGAAATCAGGTTTTCATGTATCTCATGTGCAACGTTCTGAAAATGAAAACAAAAGATTATAAGGTGTAATGGCATCGTAATGAGACACTTTTCACATGTAAAGCCACAAACTGCACCTTCTTCTTCTTGCTTGTACTGGAATCATCCTGAGGGAGAGGAACGTGCTTCTCCAGGATGTCCCCCAGAGACTCCATCAGCCTTTCTTGGTAGACCTTCATTTTCTGTATTTTTTCCTTGATGTCCTGCAGTACACTGTCGAATGCATGCAAATACATACAAAGTTTGTAAAGTTACTCTTCATGTGTTTTGCTGTCTTCTGTGTCAAATAAACATCACAACCTGAACACATTTGGTTTAGTGTGACACTGCCATTCCTACTTACATGTGTTCTGATAATTTCTCCTTTTCAATTTGAAGTTGTTCAACGTGACCATTGGTGGCTGTCAGCACCTGTTTCTTCTCCTCTAGCCACTTTAGTTCACTAAAAACACATGTATCACATTTTCACAGCTATACACACAGTATAGCAAAAGAAAGTCTCTGGATGGTGAAGGGTAACTAAAAGGTTACATACAGTTCTTTACTCTCTTTCAGTTTGTCTCTCTTGGCTTCATAACAGGAAGCAACCATCTCAAGTTCAGAGCACAGCTTGCGCATCTGTGGAAAAAATAGAGAACTGCATAAAGCAAGTAATGCATTTAAACTGGCAATTTAGTAAGAATGATTCTTCACTTTTTTCACTGTTTACATTTACATACCTCTTCTTTTCCAGCTTCAAGTAAAATTTCAGAATTTTGTGCTAGCACTGCATGAAAAATAAAAGAAAGCATACATTTCAAAGAGGTCAAATTTAACACAAGATACAGTGTATAAGATGTAAAATTTCAATTCTATTTACAAACCTGGAATCACTAATTGATAAGAACAAATGACTTACATTGTGGCTCCACTGTCAACCACTGCTTCAGCTCAGCTTCTGTTGCTATCAGTCTTTTTACTGACTATTAGAGAAAAGCAGTCACAATGTGTAAAAAGTACGTCATATTTTATAAATATGAATAAGAAAAAAATAAGTTAATGATTATTAATGATTATGTAATAAACAAAAGGCATATTTTAGAAATGAAAAACAAATTACTACGTAATATTCTGCAAAATGTTACGCAAAATGACTATAACCAAAAAAGTCACATTTCTCCTCAGTTTTTCTAAAATGAATCAGCTTGAAAGAATTTTCTAAATGCCATAAGTCTTAGAAAGAGAGAATGAGAGTAGATGGAGTGGGAGATATTTGTGACTTTTGTTTGTGGGAGATTGGTCATTTGGCTTGAGGACAGAGTTTGATTCTGGCCAGTGAGGATGAAGCTGTCTGACAGCAAATAAAACAAATACAAAACTCATAAGGGTGTATTTGACCAACCCCTGAAATTCAATTCAATTCAATTTTATTTATAAAGCGCCTCAAGGCGCTTTATATTTTAGGGTAAAGACCCTACAATATTAGACAGAAAACCCCAACAGTCAGACGATCCCCTATGAGCAAACACTTGGCAACAGTGGGAAGGAAAAACTCCCTTTTAACAGGAAGAAACCTCCGGCAGAACCAGGCTCAGGGAGGGGCAGCCATCTGCCGCGACCGGTTGAGGATGAGGGGAAACAGAAGAGAGCAGAGGGAGACAGGACAAAACACACACTAGGGGAGAGAGACAGGGTTAATAATAGCTAATGATTAAATGCAAGTGGTGTATAAACACATG
>VUQI01029921.1:0-11047 GCA_015106735.1 Paratilapia polleni | reverse complement strand
TGTTCTTTACCTCTGTCCCTATCAAAATAAAGGCAAAAATAAATCCTAAAAAAATGACAACACAAATCAAAAAACAGGAATAAATAAATAAATAAAATAATTAAAAAATAAAAGGGAAGGGATACACTTTAAAAAGTTAATAAATTAATGAAAAATAATGAAACTTGTTTAATGGGAATGAAATAAAAGTATGAAAATATAAACATAAAAATATATTTAAAACTTCCATCCATCCATTTTCATTTAAAACTATTTATATATATTAACTAATTGGAATAGAAAACTAGAAAAAAATAAATAAATAAATGAGTGATAAAATTAATTAATTAATTAATTAATGAAATTGAATAGATCTAATAAATGAATTAAATGCCTTAAAAAATAAATAACAGATTAATGTGAAAAGTTAAATTAAAAAATAATTTGTAAAAAAAATTGGAATAAAGAGTAAATATAATAACAAAAGGGAATGAATAAAAAATGAATGAAATACATTTGAATAAAATAAATAAATTGGGAAATAAAAGTAATGAATAAAATTGCATTTTATAGAATAATTGTTTCCTATTTGTTTTTTGTTTTTATTTTGGTTAATTAATTTTGGTGTTTGTTTTTTTTTTTATTTATCTGGTTTTGGTTTTAGCAGTTTTGGTCCTCCATAGTTTTTGGACATCACGTCCGAGCGGTTGATTCTTCTCTTCATCACTTTAGTTAACTGTAAAGGATTTTAAAGTTTTTTTTAAACATTACTTTTTAAAAAGTACTGTTAAATCACAACAATAAACACAGCAGACTAAGATGAACTCTTTCCTTTGTTTTTCCAGATTAATTCAGATTTTGTGTTGATTCTTCAGCTTTCCTTTTATCTTTATTTGAACACTTTTCTCTCTAATGACAACAGTCAGTGTGTCCTCATTGTGTGACCGATCATTAAAACTTCCACAATTTACAAACAGACAGACAGCTGATGACCACCAGGGGGCAGCACCTCCACTTCTAATGTGTAAGCGCAGCATCAGGATGAATAACCAGTTTAAAAAAATAGCCACATTTCATTATTTTGACATCTGATTTGAAGCTTTGCTCAAGCATCATTTTTTTCCAACAAACCTGAGAGAGCTACAAAATCTGAATGAGTAAAAATATGAGGAATGTACAGAAATAAGAGCTGTAATTCCTCATCTCTCCACCAGAGGTCCTCAGAGTCTCGCTCTTCATCCACCTGATGGTGCTGCTGATGGATGCAGGGTCTCCCTTGAGCAGATGTTACCATGTAAATCCAGACTGCAGTTTGTATAAAGCGTATAAAGCGTCCTCTCAGCTTCCCCATCATGAGCCTAAAACACAGACCCCGCTGCAGCAGTCGAAGGTCAGGCAGGGTGGGGTCTGCTGAGTCTGAATGCACACTCACAACGCAGGTGGTCATCAGCCCGAGCACATCAAAGCTGCATGTTAAGGATGACTGAAGGCTAAGTAAAGTGTATCTGTGATAAACTAGAGTCTACAGCATTTTGTCTTTATATCCTCTGGCCTGAGAGGAGGACGGGACTAAAGATAATTTCTTTTTAACTTTTTCACAATAAATGTCTGCTGCACATGTTAGTAAATATACAGTATATCAGTGTATATTTAATACAGGATAATGCCATCTTGTTTTAGCCTTTCCCACTGATTAATCTGATGTAGCTCTGTAGCTCTGTGATTCAGGCAAAATTTGTTCAGCTGACACATCGGAATAAAGACTTTCAGCTCCCTGGAGCTTTCTAAAGACGTGACCCAGTCCAACTGACAGGAAATGCATCCTAATTACTTGCATGTTGATCACAACCAAGTTGATGGTTGTGAGACTGAAAAAAAAAATACCACAAGCTGCAGTTCCTCTAACGTCCACTAGAGACTCCAGGAGTGAGTCAGTCCCCACAGACTCCCATGTTAAAATGTGCAACTTTACAGCAGAAATAAACACGTTTACAGCCTGCTACAAAAATAGTTTTGGTCTCTGTAGTTAATTCCCCCCTTCAGAACAACTCTACAGGGGGTGAATGTTTTTATAACTCACCTGTTTAAATTGTATTATTAGGGACATGGCCTCTTTCACTGACAGGTGGATGGCGACACAGGCAGCTGTAGCTGCTAGCTGTCTGCTAGGCTTCACCTCAGCTAATTGGAGTCCCTGAACTGGACCTCTGGGCCGAAATTCTACCCAAGTGGTGCAGCACTTTTTGAAGTTTTCTCCAGTAAATTATTAGAAACAGATCAAACATCTAGGGTACCAATGCTTGTTTTCTGTTCCTCTACGTCACGGACATTAAACTGCTGCAGTTTATTGAAGCTATGATATATTCCAGGATACTGATGCTCAGAGTCGGTTACAGAAATAAATCACCCTGAACAAAAGCTAGATTTTGTCTTTAGATCATGACTCTTGGCGTGGATGTAAAATTGATTTGGTTGCAGTTTTTAACAGAACTTAAATGTGTTTTTCAGCCCTGAAAATTTCATGTGGATATCTCCTGTACTTATGAAGTTGTGAGAGCTCAACAATGCTGGAAAAATAAATTTAAAACCCACCCGAACTACTTCGAGGGCCGCAGACAGTTTTCACAGTATGACGGTAAAATGTTGCATGGCTTCATTATTGTGAAAGTGAAACTTTGTCCTGAAACTTAAGGTTTTAAAACTTTCAGAGACACTTAAAGCTCCCTCATTTATCCAGTAAACTGTTTATTAGTCCACAGCTGTCTCTGACAGTATAATAAAACTCGCCTGTTTTCAGACAGTCAAAGCACATCAAAGCCAAACTGAAAGTGAGTGAAAGCAGACAGCAGTGGAGTGAGCTGCTGTCAGAGTCATGTGACTCTAATTTAAGTACAAATGGCGGCGAGCAGCAGAGGGGGAGAAGGCCGTAAACCCTCAAATGCTGCGTTGCATAAAGGCCGTCGGTCGTCATAAATCAGAGCTGGTGGCGTACAGTGGATCACAGCGAGGGTTCAGGGATCTCCACCCGACATCGTCTCGCCCTCATTACGACATGCAGCACTGGCTTTCCTGCGACCCCGTCAATTTATTCATGCTCAGGCCCAGGGAGTCCTGCCCCGGACATCCGGCGCCGAGCATTATGGCTGCTTAGCACCTCCGACTTGGAAATGAGCAGCGGGCCGAAGGTAATGAATATGTTAAAACAGGAAGCCCTGAGGATTTATGTCCAACACGGAGCTGTGAATGTATGCATGCGAGGCTGATGTTTATGCAAACGGGACCAAACTCGCAGGTTTGTCGACTCCTGATTATTTATCAGCAGCAGTGGAGGAAGAAGTCCAACAAATACTGAAAGTCCTGCAGTGGACGGGAGGAAAAGGGCCCCGTGATTGTTGCTCTGTTATTTATCACAACATGTGATTGACTGAAATCTTTTCTTTCAAACTGTAACTGATTATTCCACCATGTGTCTGCAGGACCTGAAACATGATGGAGAAAAAGGAAGAACCCATTGAATTTTGGTGCAGATCTAGCTCACTTTAATCTGTGGTGATGAAGTTATGTTTTGTCCTGATCCAAACCAGAAACCCCATTTGTTCTACACGTGTGCCAAAAGGGCTTCTTCCTGTTCCTTCGATATAAGTCCTTGAACTATCGGGCAACAGGTGTTCTCCAACGTTTCCAGTCTTTGGCGGAGGTCTCTGCTTCCTCCCTTATGTTTAGATCTTCTACGAACGTTCTTGTCCAAGTTTTCTGGGGGCGTCCTTTTGTTCATTTGGTGTTAGGAGCTACCCATGTCATTGCTTTCCTACGGGATCCGATGGTTCTCCATTTGAAGAACGTGGCTGAGTCTTTTGCAGCGACAGTGGTATGGAGTTTGCACGAGCCTTTTCTTCACAGAACCTCTTCATCGATGATGTGATTGTAGTATAGAGGAACGTAGGATCTTAAGGATTCTCCAAGGATACGTCAAGCTTCTAGTTGATACTTACTGACGCCTTCCAGGTTTCACTGGCATAGATGGCTGTAGGGATCCAGATGGAGGTAAGCAGGTGGAGCTTCAGGGAGGTGGATGGTGAGGACCAGACAACTGATCATAAAATAACTTACAGAAGTGCAGCAGAGCAATTTACAACAGATTCTAGGATTAAAATAACATTTTATCTTTAATTTTACTTGTTATAAAGTGGAACATTTTTTTTCTTAAGAAAAAAATACATATTTTTTCTTATTTTGGTAGGAATGTCTTTTGGCATTAATTAAATTCTCTTTATCTAATAAACTCTGTTAAAGTAACTGTAAAGAAGAACTACATTTCTGTAATAATTCATCAAACTGTGGAAAAATTAATTTTTTTCTTATTATTTTAGTGATACTATAACAGTAACACTGATCATTTATTCAAGCTTTGCTTTATAAATTTCTGCATTTAAGAAACACACACACAAAGAGACAAGAGAGTTGCTCCAATTGAAGAAGTCAGTTTTAAGAATTATGTGAAAGAAGTCCTCTTTTTAGAAACAAGTAAAATAGTGTGCATTTCTTTATAACACTGATACTGATGTGACCTTAATATACAGATGTCAGGCAGACCACCACTTTGTCCCTCCTGGAGTGCAGACCATCGTCTGTCCTGAGCTGCCTTTACAACCTGTTCCCATCCCAGTCCTGGCGCTCAGACACCTGTGACGAGGTCCCGATGCCAGGTGTTTCCCGGCGATCCCCTCTTTGTTTTTCCTTGTGGGTTATAGGTCAGGGACTGTCCTGTGATATTAACGCTGGCTTTCTCAGGGTGTGCCCGAGCCACCCCCACCTCCTTCTCAAGAGCTCTTCTTCCAGGGGCCGTTGATCTGTCTGCTGCCACAAGTTGATGTTGCTCATTTTTTCTGGCCATCGGACTGAGAGGAGTCGGCACAGGCGCTGGTTCACGAAAGTCTGGACTTTTATCCAACATCTCCTGTCCTTAGCTTGGTGGTTCGGCTGATCTTCCTGGAGCTCCAGACTTTAATCATCTGCACAAATGCTGCTCAGGCCTTGCTGATTCTGGTGTGGTAATTTTAATCCAACACCAGCAGGAAAACGATTCATTTTAAACTGTAGCGGTGACAGGAAGTACACACATTTCCATGTGTGCATAAATCAGGTTTCCGGTACGGATTCAAATCACGAGGCATTTAGTCTGCAGTGGATGATTTATTTTGAAAATCGACCGGATTCCTATGTTTGAATTCCTGTCCTCCTCACCTGCTCTGTGCAGGTTTGCTTAAAAAAAATAGACCCAAAGCTATTTTTAGCATAGTGGCTTAGTGGCTCCACCAATCAGTGTTTGTAGAACTTTTCTGTGAGAAACTACAGCACAAAAACAATGATAGAAATAATTTTCCATCAGCAGACATATTGATTAACGATTGGTTAATCATTTAAACTCTGTGCTGGTGTTAGTTGTAGCCAGAGGCTGTATGTTTTCAGGTTGTCTGTACCTCCATTCATCTGTCCTTCCTATTTTAATGAAAGCAATGTCTGAGGAATGTCTGGAGATAAATTTTCTTCAGATCTGGCAAACATTTGGCTCTTTTTAGTTATTTTTCCAGCATTTTTGATCCCTCATAACTTCACTAGTACAGGAGATATTGCGTCATTGCACGGTGGAAATGACTGAAAAGCTGGCTTCAAGATTTAATACAGATCTGAAATCACTGGGTCGCTGCCATTTTAGCCGGCAATAAGCTGGCTGCTGATTGGCTGTCTGGTGGGCGAGCTGATTAGCAGGCTCTCTGGACAGTGAGGACACTGTGGTGTGTTCAGGGACTAAACAACAGAGTTAATGTTTCTGTATCAGCGCCGTGACACGACATCGTCTCCTTGACCCAGAGCCGGCTGTGAAACAACATCACATGTTTTGTATAAAGTTTGGTCATATCACACTGATCAAGCTACTTTAGGTCCTGGAGAGGTTTTTCTAAATCCTTGAAGTTCTCAGGATCAGTTGAGGACACAGTACTGAACACACTGAACATCAATCTGGTGTTCCTCTCTGCAGTTCAGTCAAACAAGTAAAATGATGATTATATTTAATCATCTTATGAAAGTTATTGTACAAAAAAAATCAGCTGATTCTGAGGAGGGTCAGGTGGGGATGACCCAGGCAGGTGTACTTGTCGTTTTTCTTGGCTTATTTATATATATATTTAAAAATCAAACTCCTGTACAGAAATGTTTTTGTGGATGACCACACTACATTTAAACATCAGAATAATGCAGTCATCATAAGGTGGTACGGTTTTAATCATTGCTCGGTACTGTAAACCTGTAAACTAACTAAGGCTGTCAGATAAATGTAGAGCAGTAAAAGCACAACGTTTCCGTCTGAATCCTCCCTCTGTGGTTTGGATTGGACCTCCTTTATGCTGTGCTTTGGATACCTGAAAACTGAGCAGTACTCAGATTCAGCTCCTGGCGTTCCTGGATGGATCTCACATGGTTTGGCAAACGCAAGCCCCCCTCCTCCAACCTACCCCCTCTTCCCTCGTGCTTCCTTCAGAGGCTGAAGTCTTTCACTTTGATCTGAAAGTCTTTGCAGCCTCATTGACTGTAATGAGATCTGGAGAATCCGTGAGGACGGCGGGGATTTGACGCCGAGCCGAAAAACTCCGGCCAGGGAATCGGTGGCGGGCACAAACAAAATCGAAAAAGGAGAGAGAGGAGGAGGAAGATCTCAGATGGCTTGGCAAGCGGTTTGCCTTCACCCCTCCTCCATCCCAGTGTTAATTTCCCCAACGTCTGAGATTCCTGGGTAGGTTGGTGGGGGGGGTAGGGGTTGGCACTGAGGCTGCTGGATGTTTCTCTTTGCAGCGGCGTCCCCAGACGAGGAGGCGGCGTTTTTGTAATCTCACCAGCTGACTGCCGTCCAGTCCATTAATCAGTCAGTCAAGGTCTGAGAGGCCCCGAAGACCCAAACACACCCCGAGGTGGGAGCTGGGTGAGGACGGGTGAGGGGGGCGGGGAGGAGGAGACCGCCGGCTCTGGGTCAAGGAGACGATGTC
Organism: Paratilapia polleni; assembly: GCA_015106735.1. Lineage (NCBI taxonomy): Eukaryota > Metazoa > Chordata > Actinopteri > Cichliformes > Cichlidae > Paratilapia > Paratilapia polleni. The sequence goes on along the minus strand of VUQI01029921.1, from coordinate 4,025 downwards.
GTGTCACGGCGCTGATACAGAAACATTAACTCGGTTGTTTAGTCCCTGAACGCACCACAGTGTCCTCACTGTCCAGAGAGCCTGCTAATCAGCTCGCCCACCAGACAGCCAATCAGCAGCCAGCTTATCGCCAGCTAACATGGCGGTGTGCCAGTGATTTCAGAGCTGTGTTAAAGCCTGAATGTGACTCTGACAGCTCGGCTTCTTTTCACGATCAGTTCACCTGCTTTTCAGTCGTTTCCACTGTGCAATGAAGCTCCATGCGATGAAGGCCTGAGGAAATTATTTCTTTATTTTCTTCAGTTTATCCCCCAAAATGCAGCATTTCTGCTTCCAAATCTACACAATAAAGAGAATATAGAAATGAATGGAGCCCCGAGGAGCAAAAAGGGAACATAAGAATAAAGATTTGAGATGGCAAAGATCCTTTAACACTCAGATATGTCTATTAAACACATTCACATACATTAATGCAGCCCTCATGACCTGAGGACTAAGAAATAGAAAATTTTAATTAATTTCTTTAAAAAGTAACTATTATATGATATTTTTGGTACTTTCAAAGCTCGGGTTGGTGTACAACTTAAACCGTTTTAGAGTTACTGTTAGCATGACATGAAAGAGAGGCTCCCACAACATCCTGCAGTGAAGGAGCCTCTTCAGTGATTTCAAGGACTTTTAAAAACTTCTTCAGGACCTAAAGTTGTTTGATCAGTGTGAGCTGTCCAAACTGTTATACAGACCATATGAACACTGATGTTGATTCTTCATTTCACAGCCATAAGCTGCATTCAGTGTTAAAATATGACAATATGAGAACATTATTTTGAAATTTTTATTTTGGAACCACAGCGAGAAGATGATCCTGGTATCAGGAGACCTTTTTTGAAGTTTTCTCCAGTTAATTATCAGAAAACAGATCAAAACATCCAGGGTACCAATTCTTGTTTCTGTTCCTCTACGTCATAGACGTTAGTCTGCTGCAGTGAAGCTATGATATATCCCAGGATGCTGATGCTCAGAGCTGGTTATAGGAAAAATTGGGCTGAAAAGAAACAAGTCTTCAGATTGTGAGACTTGCAGTGGGTGTAAAATTGATTTGGTTGCAGTTTTTAACAGGGCTTAAATGTGTTTCTCAGCCCTGAAAATTTCATGTGTATATTTGTAAAAATGCTGGAAAAATAAATTAAAAAGGACCAAATTTTAACCCACCCCTGTGTACGTCGAGGACCTGTAACTCTAACTGTAAAAAATATTCATAGTATGAAGGTAAAATTCTGCATGCCTTCATTAATAAAACTAAAGTTACTGTACATAAAAATTTCAGCTCATTCTGACGGCAGAAACTTTTCTCAGATTTGGAATGACCCACCTGGCAAACCTAGAATATACTGATTATCGAAAAGGCTTGCTATGGTTTCCTGATGTTTTCAGACCAAAGTTGACTTCACAGCATGACACTGAAAATAAATAAATACATCAACTTGGATGAACTTCACTTCGTGTTCATGGACATGGATAAGTAGATCACATTTTGTGAGTATTTCAGTGTTGGTTCATGGTATGTTCACTATTTTTTAGATACCAAAAGGTGTGAGGATGCAAAATGAAGATTATTAGGTGTTTGAAGTCTTTAACAACCACAGAAATATATACACTCATTAACACACACATTATTAAGATGGCCCAAAGCCATTATGGTCAATAAATAACAGACCGAACCGTGTGTCCAAACCTGCAGAGCTCAAGTGTCGTAATAATAATCCAATCTAGACTAAATTAAAGAAAATGTGGAATTCATTTTGGCGAGCGAAGCCTCTTTAGCTGTGGGTAAAGGACGCCGCTCTCTGCAGCTCGGATCATGTGGAGGGTAAACGAGCAGCGGACTGAGAGCAGATTCACCCCCCCTCCTTCCTTCTGTCCTCCCAACAAATAAAGCCCTCACGCGTCACGCTGCAGGTTTTCATTTACTACTAACGAGCGTGTAAATAATGAGGGGGGTAAATCCGACCCCGGGGTCTCCGGCTGAATTATTGCGATTGTGTTTTTGGCTCTTCGGGGGTCTGAAGTCACTCCGGACTGAATCCATTCAGTTCAGACTTTAATGCTCAGAGACCTCACAGTCCTCATGACCTTCATCCGCTCTCTCCTGCGATTGTGAAGCTCGCTTCTGTCACCTTTAGGGGTGTCTACATTAGCCTGGCTCAACTTTGGGACAACTGGTCCAGCAACTTCTGATGAGATGCCGTCTCTGCTCCTACAGCTTGTTAAGTGATGACGTATCAGCCTCGTTTCCGGTGCGAGTATCACCCGCGTTGGTCGAGGCGCTCGTCTTTTTAATGTGCTGGTTTTTTTTTAGAATAGACACTATTCAGCTGTGATTCTCAGCCTCTCCAGCTTTTTATCAGCGCTGTTCACATGCAGCACCTCAGTGTTTGTTTGCTTTTGGCACTAAAAGAGCATTTGAACCTAACGATGTCAGACTTAAGCAGAAAATGAAGAAATCTAATAAAAGTACCACCTCTGCAGTCCCTTCTTTGCAGTCTGGCAGCGCTGAATAGAAGTCACATGACCACCTGCTGACCGACCGACCGCCTGTGTGAAGACGTGTTTTTATCAAACGCACAAACATCTAATGTGTCAGTATGTTTCCCATGAACCGGAGGAGGTCTCAGGTACTGTGTGTGTGTGTGTGTTTGTGTGTGTGAGTGGTTTAATTAAAACAGTGTATGAGTAGGAGAGGTCATTAGCAGCGAACAGATGGGGCCCTGGTTGCCATGGAGGCGCTCCTCTTTGTTTGGCGGCTTCTCTAAACGAGCAGCGGCACATTTCCCTGCAGCCGCTGCTCATCCTGTGCAGAGTTCACCGCCGCTTTTGTTTCCCTAAATGTTCACGCCGTCCAACATCTGCACACACACGCACACACAACACGTCACGCCCGATCCTGCCGCTTCCTGCGGCGCCGGCTGAGGGCGTTCATGTTAACTACCTGCTCTGGTTTGATGATGTGATTACGGAGCTGGTGCGGGCGCCGAGTGAGGTCATGTCCCCTGGCGGGGCCCCGGCGCTGTTGTGCCCCGCGGCCACACGCTTGTCTTGCATTACTTGGGAGGACGCTGCAGAGTTTGGACGCCGCAGGATAAAAAAGGATGTGGCAGAAAAGCACCTGAGGTGAAGATTTAAGAGGTCAGAGCCGGAGTCAACCGGCCCGTTTCCTCCTCCTCCTCCAACACACTCCCCTCCGACATCCATCTTTAATGTAAAAACCTCCAGCAGAACAATGGCTCTTCCCCCAGCGAGGGCCCTGCTCGCTAATAATTAGCCGGGGGTCATCATTTTTTGATAAGGCGAGCAGTGGTGAGGCGCAGCCAGTCACAGGGACACATTTCATTTGCATCACGGCATGTTAATGCAGTCTCTCCCGCTGGTGCAGGTCAGGATCGTTGGCGAGGTAATTAGCTTGAATCCCCGTCGCATCGTCTCAAATATTGAACATGGCCGGGCTGGGCGGGCGCAGAGAGGGCGGTGCTGGATCCCCGCTCAGCTGCGGCGGTGCAGTTTACGCCGCAGCAGCTGGACGACGGCGAGTGGAGGAAAGTTCTGTTTGTTTGTTTGTTTGTTTGTTGCTGTGAGGTGAGCGAGCCTCTGTAGGCCGAACAAACTGTGGTAACAGAGAGAGCCTCAGGGCGCGCACACAGACACACACACACACAGGCAAACACACACACACACACACGCAAACACACACACACACACACACACACAGGCAAACACACACACACGCGCAAACACACACACACACACACACACGCGCAAACATACACACACAGCCAAACACAAACACACACGCAAACACACACACACACACGCGCAAACACACACACACAGCCAAACACAAACACACACACACACACACACACACACACACACACACACACACACACACACACACACACACACACGCGCACACACACACACACACACACACACACACACACACACACACACACACACACGCAAACACA
>VUQI01029920.1:0-13630 GCA_015106735.1 Paratilapia polleni | reverse complement strand
CTGATCAGTTTGCAGCATGTGTGTGAATCTGAGCAGAGAGTACAGCCCTGTACACTTCAGACTCATCCTGCTGCTTCTATCAGCAGTCACAGCATCAATAAACAGTGACCCTGTTCCTCTGGCAGCCATACATGCCCATACCATAACATTAGCTCCACCCTGTCTGACAGATGATGTGCTATGCCTCAGATCATGAGCTGTTTCTCTCCTCCTCCAGACTTTTCTCTTCCATCATTCTGCTACAAGTTCATCTTGGTTTCATCTGTCCAAAGATTTATTTCAGACCTGTTCAGACTCTGTTAGATGTTTTCTGGTCTAATCTGAGCTTCCTGTTCCTGAGTGTAACCAGTGGTTTGCAGCTTGTTGTAAACTCTGTATTTTCATTCATGAAGGCGTCTCTGGATTGCAGACTCTGACAGGGATCCTCCTGCAGAGTGTTCCTGACTTGGTTAGATGTTGTGAATGTCATAGTCCTGCACTGGTTTGCTTTGTTTTGGAGACTCTAACTCTCCCCAAGGTCTGGAGGAGCTGAACAGAGGTTTCTCCGCCCTTAGGGTGGAGTTCAGATGTCCATGCCTCAGTAGGACCACCTGCTTCTCATCAGCCTCGTTAACAGTCTGCATTTAAGGACCAGGCCAAGCACCCAGCCTCTGCCAGATTGTCTGCCTCCTTTGTGTGTTCCAGGTCCATTGGTTGAAGTGTGGACAACTTATCCGAACCTCTTACCGTAGAGCTGGTCTGTTTCTCTTGTGGCTTATCAGTGGATCACTTACCTCTGCAACCTACCTGGCTGCTCACCCTCCGTTGCTCTTGGCTCCTTTGGGAAAGCAAATCAGTGGCCTCTCCCTCAGGACTCCTTATTCGGCTCCCCAAAGTCACCTTCCCCGTGGTCAGCACGGCTTCCCAGAGTTGTCTCAGAATCACCATTCGTAGTTTTCACTCATTGTTGTCAATAAAGACTTTTAAGTTTGGAAATTCAGTCTCCTTGAGTCTGCCATTAGCTATTGGCCCATGCAGCCAATGACAGTGAAACTGTTTTTCTGAACCACGAAAATAATTCTGTCATCCTGCACTTTACTTGTCTTCTGTGATCTTTCAGGCCTTTTGCTGTTGCTGAGCTGCTCAGTGCATTCCTTCTTTTTAAGAGTGAACCAGATTGTTGGTTTGGACACTCCTGAGGTTTTTGGTATTTCTCTGATTGGTTTATTTTGATTTTTCAGCCTCCCTCACTTGCACTGATGTTTGGTGTGTAGGGATGTACAGAGTGAAAATGAGTCACTGTCCAAAAACCAGTGGACCTGACTGTATGTTTTGCCTCACAGTCTTCCACCAGTTTTGTGTTGCTTAGAATTAATATCGCTTTACTTGTAGGATTAAGTGCTGTAGAAATAACACTTTGAGCTGTATGTGTGCTTATTAGGTGAATACCATCATTTTTTATGAAACTGAATCTCACTCAACTTTCCACACAAAGCTTGAATCGAGTCAAAGTTGAGACAAACTCACCTTTCGACACAAGTTGATGATGTTGCAGTTCTGTCCATCACCGGAGTAAAATTCCTGGCAGACGCAGGAAGTCTGGTCAAAGAAAACAAATTCACACGGCGCATTCAGAATGTCTCACTGTAAGCAGTGTGTTGTATTTAAACTAAAAGCCAGAGTGCAGTGTAATCTGCTTTACTTTGTTTGGTCCAACATGAATGCAGTCTGCATTGGCATGGCAACCTCCATTTCCTTCTAGACAGGGGTTTATCTCTGTCAAGAAACAAAAAACTGCTGCAGCACTTGAACATGTCACTCCACCTGGTTATCTTGGATTTATGTTGAGTTAAAACAGACCTTTTGTGTGTCAGATCAGTAGGATGAAAAAACAGAAGCTGCTGCTAAATTATCAAGATTACTTCAACTTGGCTGACCTAAAAGGTTTTGTGTTACTCAGCAGTAAGTTTTGTATTACTTCCTTTGCAAATTTCTGTGTTTGCCTTGTAATACTCACAGTACTTCTGTATTCCTCACAGTACAATAAAACTACAATTAATGCAAATCATTACATAACTTTTATTCTCAGTCAGTGATTTTGGTTGGAGTCCTTTTTGCAGTACTTTTGTATTGTTTAACTTCTAGGATATTTTGTGTTAGTATTTTTGCTTTAGTCTCGCTGCACTTTTGCAATGTGCTTATTAATTTTTGCATTACTGCACAAGACTTTGGTTTCCCTTGCAACCAGAATAAGTACTGGAATTAGTACTAATCCTACTGCACTACAAAGTATGGACGTCCTTGCAGTACTATTGGATTTTCTAACAATACTTTTAGTTTACCTCTCAGCATTTTTAAATAAAATATTTTTCTCTATTATATTACGTCACCCACCTTTTGTATTTTATTGCACAACTTTTATGTTTATGCAGTCCTCATTAGTCTGATTTCAAATTCCTTTCAGCTATTTGTTGCTTTTATTTTTAATTTAATCTATAGTGTAATCTAAAAAAGTTAGTGTTAAATTTGACATTTGTTATAAATAAGTGTATTTTCTTTCTTTGTTAAAGAACATTTTTGACTCTTTGTACTAACTATGTTTAACCAACAGTAGAAGAAAAGATGTGGTACAGGTGTTTCAGGTGAGTTTACCGACACACACGAGTCCATCGCCCAAGTAGCCGCTGTTACAGACACAGTCTCTTTGGCCGGGTCGAGTCCTCTTACAGACTGCGTACAGACTACAGCCGCCGTTATCCACCAAACACGGATCTATGGCTGCACGCATCACAAAACATTCAGTAAACTTTCACAGAAATCATTTTTAACCTTTTCATTTCATCTTTTCTGTTCAGGTGAGCACACCAAAGCTGTCTGAGCTCAGCTTATTCAGCTGTTTTTTACCTTCACAGAAAGTCCCGTTTCCTTTAAAGCCGGCAGCACAGAGACACTGAGGGCCGGACAATCCGGTCACACAGCTATAAAACCAGATTAAGATTTAACAGGAAGCATAAAACCTCAAACATCCTGCATGTATCCATATAAAAACTCTAACAAGGGAGAAGGACATGGTTAAATTTGTGCTGACTTACTTTGCACTGCTGTGACATTTCACCGAGCCGCACAGTTCATCAGCTTTGGATTCAATCTCTGCAATGAGAGAGACGCAGCTCGCTGTCAGCAATATACTGTACGTATGAGCAAACATCAGAATCTGAGGCCAAAGTGAAAGAACAACGCTGAACCTGATAAAGTCTTTATATGATGACAGAGAGGCTGTTAGTCCATGAAAGTCTGCATATCTGAGACAGTAGTTACATAAAATATTACGACCATACAGTCAAAATCACTTTTTTCAGGTCAACTGTAAAATTAATCATTTATAAAAACTGTCTAAAAAATATAGATATTTTGAGAGTATTTTTTTCTTGTTAAATCACAGCTTTTTCTTTATCAGTGCAGCATTTTTCTAGATATTTATGTAAATCTGGATTTTTTGTCATAAAATGAAACTTAATTATTAACAAAAAAAATAAATATATTACTAATATATTGATAATAAACTACTGATATTTTCAAAATATCAATAATTCTCATTACACTATCTTTCTCTTTTTTATTAGTTCAGACACTGTGAATAGGAAAAGCAGAAGAAAATGGATGGATGGAGACGCTGTGACATACTTTCATCGCAGTGGACTCCTCTCCAGCCAACGTCACACTCGCAGGTCCCGTCTCCTTTCAGTCCTTCGTTACAGCGCCCGTTTTTACAGTCACACTCTGCACATAAACACGTGATGGTGAGGGTGAAGAGAAGATGAAGATCAGGGTTAATGTCCTGAGTAATGAAACGTACTGAACCTTGGTCACAGTGAACTCCATATTTGCCGCTCTGGCAGGTTTCACAGGCGGTCCCGTTGAAGCCTTTGTTGCACTGGCACACTCCGGTCCCATTCGTCCCGTCCAAACACACTCCGTTACCAAAGCAGGGCTCACCCTTTGGACCGGGACATGGCTCACAGTGCTCCCCGAAAAACCCTCCACAGCACCTCCGCTCCTGAAAACACAGACGATTAGTTGTTTGGCATGATGCAGAGGAAAATCCAGTGTTTACCCTGAAGAGACAGCAGGAAACGCGTACAATATACTTCTGAAGGCAGGTGGCTCTGCAGCCGACGCCCGGCAGTCGTTCCCACTCAAATATCCGTGTGAACATACATTTCCTCATCCTCATTGGTTTCTGCACAGAGCAAAAGACAAACTCCATCTCTTACTTTGACTTCAGTGTTTCAGTAATCATGCTGGGCTGATGTGTTATTAACCTTATGTTAAATGTTTTTAGCATTTCTCTGATTACATGTTGCCCATTGCAACATACAGTGAAGACACACAACACAAACAACTCAACATGACAAAATCCTTAACCAAACAAGAGCTCCTAAAAACACACGGTTATAATTACTTATTCATGTGAAGTGATCATAAAAAGTGAAATATAAAACAGTTCACCCTTGTAAATAGTCAGTTCACCCAAATTACAAAAGAAATAACATATTTCCACTCCACCTCCCTTTCCAAGCTGATGTTTTGGTTTGGTTTATTTTTGGTGCAGAATATATAAAATCGGATGTGAAATACAGAGGAAATGATGCAGCCATTCAAGTTTTCCCACAAGTGGAGGAGACTTGTTTTATATTTACATTTTAGCATAATTCAAAATAACTGTTCTGGTCACATCAGTTAATGTTCATTTATTTTTATAAACCTCCTTGTTGAATGTTGGGCTGTATTTTTCCATTCATATATGATATGTTTATAGACCTGCTCTGATGTGACTTAAGGACTTTCTGTTTGTTATGCAGAATTGAAATAATTAATTGAATATCTGCCTGTTTTACCTGTAACTGGCACCATGTTACATACGGTATGTTAGTGATTATTAGAAGGTTAGTAAATCAATCACTTTCAATCTGAAGTGACTGAGTTTTCTGGAATACAATTGAGTCCTCTCTATAATTTTATAATTTGTTAATCTCAAAATTTAATAAACTGGAGAAGTTGTATGTAATTATTTTGCCTTTGGGGAGAACTTTCTGTCTCTTTTAACTTAATTAAATATAAAATCTAATCATCTGCAAACAAACGGATTTTGTACATTACCTGCAGTTATTTGAGCCAAAACTTTGATTCTAGCATGGTATAAGGGCTTGTTAGACCCCCTATTGGTCAGAAACTTTTATTTACTTCATCAGTCACAGTTTAATTCCTAAGCTTTTAAAAGATGACTGTAATGTACAATTTAAAGTCAGAAAACTTACGTCTGGGAAGGTGTTATTAGGGCAGATTTTGTTTTGGTGTAAAAAACAGGTGACACAGTTCCCCTTTGGAGCAGAAACACAAAGTTAATATTCATCATGATGATGTATGATGACTGCCATGCAGTCTGTTTGAGTGTCTGCAGGTTCTGACAGTTAGCTGAGGACCTTACCATGACTTTCTTGTACTTGACCTCATCACAACGATTTCTGTTAATCTGAAGAACGGCTGACAGACCATGAATCACTCCTTTACCAGTCAGGATGTTGGAGGAGTTTATCTGAGCATCATTCACAAACAGCTAGATGAGGAAAAGACAGAGAGTTGGGTGGTTTGCATCACTTTGTTTAGATAATCATGCAATCAGATATGATGGAATCAGTATTTAATGATGAGACCTTTCCGTTTCGTGGGAAGATGTTGAGCTGGAAGGAAAATCCGAGCATTGTCCCCTTGTAACCTCCGAGCTGAAGGTCGGTCTTCAACAGACGCTGTGACGCCACCATGTGGTAACGAGTTGTATTCACGTCCTGTTCAGTAACAAAATAAAAGCATGACCACTTTTTATTTTTTTACTAAGATAACAGGTTCAATAGTGGCTTTTTCACATTAGAAAAATGTTGATGTCATGGTCTGTGGGTTTTGTGGTTTTCTGGTAATATTTGAGAGTTTTTAGTTGGCTTTTCTTTGTTATTCTTGAACTTTAGTTTTGATCACTGTGGCAGGTTGAGTTTTGTTATTATTTCTATAATTATTCTTGCGTTCTGAGTTCTGTTAGAGTTGCTTTTGTGTCCATTTACTATTCTGGTCTCAGTCTAGTCTCCCTAGTGTTTTCTTATTGCAAAGTCCCTGTCTCTGTGTTAGGTGTTTTCCTGTTTAGTTGCTTCCTGTTTTATTTTGATAGTCTTTTGTCTCTTGTGCTTGTACTTCCTTTGTCTCATTATCCCTGATTAGTCTCACCTGTGTACCCACCCAGTGTGTCAGTTAGTATAAATAGCTTCAGTTGTCCTTTGTCACAGCATCTGTTCTCCACCCAATTTCCAATAAATATGCAGACAAATGGATTGAAGTCTAATCTGTACCAGTTCAGTTGCTGCCATTTTCTTGAGGTACTCCGTGATGGCGGCGTCTGTTGGAGCAAAGATGGTGAACTCGTCTGCCTGTTCAATCTCATTGGTCAGGTTGTAATCCTAAACAAAATGCATGTAAAAACATGTAAAGAAAATGTGTGGAACATTTAAGTGCAGAGTGTGAGTGTGTTTGAGAGTTCGTACGATGAGATATGATCTGAAGAGTGAGAACTCTGGCCGCAGAGCGAGCATGGCCAGCAGACTTTCACTCAGCTTTCTGTCGGGAACCAAAACCTGAAGACAGAAACACACAAAGGGTAAAACCAGTGAGAAATACAAAGAAGTGATCATCACTGTCTGTCGTCTTCAAAGTATTTAATTTAGTATTTAATGAGCTTTTACCTTATCGATGAAGTGGATCAGCCCGTTCGTAGCCGCGATGTTTGAAGTGCTGATGGGAGCTCCACCAACAGATGTGATCTGAACAAACATGAACATCAACGGATTTCTGACCCACACTTAGACCAGCTTATTTTGAAAGTAAAATGATTCATTTTTGGAGAAAAGCACCAATCTTACAGCCAAACACTTAAAGTGGACAATTTTAGTGCCACATTTTTATTCTGGGACACCACTCAAGGAGTTTCCCATGATTTACAGTTCAAAAACATCCCTATATTCTTATACTGGCCCTTTATACAGCTCCGAATAAGCACCTTCAGCACTCACAGATACATGTATAAAGTATTTAATGTTACAAGGAACATTAAATACATGAAAAAGAAAACGGACGTTGATACACATGTGGGCATAGCCCTGCAGAAAACACCACCACAACATAATCTCTAACAGGCAGGCTGCCAGCAATCAATAATTCATTAACATACAAAACTAACTAACTAGTTTTGTATGTTAATGATCATCGAAGCATCTGTGCATAAAACTAAATAAATTAATTAATACTTATATGTAAAACTGTTTGCAGCCAACAGGAAAAAAACAAGGAAAGCTGAGTCTAAGAATCTGTATTTGTTACTGAGGCTTATCAGGGAAACACAAAGACATCAGATACTATTAAAAACTTAAGAGATCTGATTGGTTAGTAGGTGGTGATTTCATACCTGTTGATCTCTAATCTGGAACCTAACCTGATCCGGAGCAGGTTAGGCTCACAGCATAGGTTACCATGGCGATTTACCCCGGTAAGAAGGGAACCACCTTTGTAGTACAGAAAACCCAGGGTTAACCTAAAATTACCTGGATGAGACCAAATCAGGCCTCAGCTGACTGAAAATGTGTCGCTATAACGGACCTCTGATCTTTGTTTCTAATGTTGCTCTTGTGTTCAGAAGTTCTAATCCTCAACTCCCTCTGAGTCTTACCCACATAACAGAACCCACAAGGGCACTTTAATAAATATACTACACGTGTAGTCCTGCAGCTCACTTTAATTTTTTTACCTGTATGCAGGTGTAATAAATGAGCCTCTTTTACCGTGGCATTACAGTTCACACAGTTCAAACTGGGAAAATTTCCAGAAGGAAGAGAATTTGAAAAATGTTTAGGTTCAGCATGTCTATCTGTCTATAGATTATCTCTGAAATTAGAGGACCGCCTTGTGGCGATTAGGGGAGGATTAACAAACTCTTTTCCAACAACAAGGTCACCAGACAAAATATGCCAATATTTTCTCACCACATTTTTAAGAGCACAGGAAATGGGTGAAAAAGTAGAAATTAAAACAACTGAATGTCTCTTTTGAGCTGGATAATTAGATGACAAAATGTCATTTCTATCCATCTGTCTAACTTAAGAAAGATGCTCATGTAAAATTTTGATCATAATATTTTCTCGAAAGCAAAAACACAAAGTATCAGCTTGTTTCTCAAACTCCTCCTCAGAACTGCAAATCCTTCTTACATGCAAAAGTTGACTGTAAGGTAAACTCTTCTTCAAAGAGCGTGGATGATAACTCGCATCATGTAAAAAGTTATTCCTGCCAGTACGTTTTCTATACACTGTAGTATGTAATAGTTCAGATTTATTTATTCTCACATCCAAGAAACAGACTCATTACTAGACTCTACTGTAAATGTAAGACAAGGTAAAACCATTAAACTCCTCAGTGGTGCCAGTAAATATAACAAACAGGTCATCGATGTATCTAAACCAACACTTGATGAAGGAGAAGTATGGATTATTATTATAAACATGGTCCAATTCAAACTTCCCTATGAATAAATTGGCATAGTTAGGACTAAAAGGAGCACCCATTGAGACCCCCTGCTTGTGAAGGAAAAAAATGTCTTAGTTAGAACTATTTCTGATAACCTCATAACCTTTGTACAACTCCCCAGTTCATCCTTTGTCTGAGACAAGCTATTCTAGCTTCTGTCCCTTTAAGACGGCTTGTTTACTTGAAACTGGGTATTCAGAGCAGTTTAAAGCCTGAGTTTTGGCTCACAAAGATGACATTTACATATGATTAGCAGATTATTTGAAACTTTTAATAACATCTGGCACTGTAAAATTATATACATATGACAGAACATAAGAAAAATCAGAATAGACTGCCCTAAAGAACGTTAGCACTCATCCTCATACCTGATCTAAGAGCCACAATGTGTGGATTTGCTTTAACATCTCAGCAATAATCTGGTCTTGTGTGCAGACATCCTCCTTTACCTCATTACTTGTTGAAACAGGAAGTGTTGTTCCAAGAAGGGATGTCACAGACGAAGTGTTGCTCAGGCTGGATAAGGGATAGCTACCGAGGATCATGTGATTTCTGTCAGATATAGGACAGATCCCAGCTGTTACACATGTTCAAATAACTCCACCAAAAACAAAATGATGAACTTGAGAGTTTTGAGTCATGTGGAGGTGTAACCTGATGAGACTCGGCAGGTTTCCCTTCGAGGTCCAGAAGTTTGTGTCTTCTGAGGACATTTTGCTGATGGCAGCTGAGGATGGAACCAGGAGGGTGACGTTCTGATCCGACAGAAACTGAGACAGACCAGACTCCTGACAAGACAGCAACAACACAAACAGACTTTAAAAACTGAACATGTAGAGTTTGTTCAGGCCAATAAAAAAATATGAATTTGTAAAGCTGTTGCTGTCACATATGAAGGAACCATGAGGAAGGCTGCAGATGAATTCATTCATTTGTGTACCATAAACTGAACTTCTAATCGCTCGTTTGAATCTCAAAATGAATGGCTAACCGTTGGGAATGAGGTTAATTATTTTATCTACTTTCCTTCTTGTGATGATGGTTGAACAAACACACCAGGAGCCCCTGCATTAATGTAGTCAGGGATATGTAATATTTTTCATCTACACTGTAATATACTCTCATTCACTCATTACAAATGTACATAAACTTGCAACATACAGACAGAGAAATAAACAATGCAGAAAGTTTTAATAAAGTGAATAAAAAGTTAAATTGTTGTCAGATGTTTTGAGACAGCAGTTTGGCAAATCCATGCTCAGCTGCTCTCCACACGGTGCGCTCAAATGATCGCCCATTAGGACTCAGACTACCAACAGAAACCAGGAAGCAAACCAAAAACCTTCCTACAAATTCAGGATCTATGCAAATATCCGTTTACAGAGATTAATGTAGCTAAAATCATCATTTAACCATGGTCACAAATCCATCATTTTATTTGCCATCACACAGCTGGGGTTGCTCCATACAAAGTACGTACAGTATATGTTCCCTTTGGTTGCATTTATCTAATCGTTTAGCTGATTGGTGGTTTAATACACGTGAGACACTCACAGTTGTCCATGTGAAGAAGTCTGAAGCCTCAGGCAAAGCCATCAGCTCCTGAAATCACCAAAATACAGAGTCAGACAGGAAGCAAAAATAAAATCCTGCTGAATGAGCGTGGTCATCACTCACCTGTTCAACTGTACCATAACACACATGTCCATTTCCAACATGTCCTTCATCACAGACACACGTCCACTGGGAGGACAGCAGGCGGCAGCTGGCCTGCACACAGCGACAGTTACCCCATGGTAACATCAAACCCAGACTCACAGCCACTTTCACATCTGACCTTATGTTTTCTGTTGGTGTTCGATCTCATGTAACCACTCATTATTTTTGTCAGAAATACCAAATATTTTTCAGCCTCGCATATTTAAATCATCACCAACATGTTCTTTTACTTTCTGTCTTTGGTAATAAAACATTAATGGATTTGTTTTTTGGTTTGAGTTTAAGAATCAATCTGAATATTTTTTGTTCTACTCACCAAATAGTGACAGCCTCCATTTACCGTCACACACTGGTTCACAGCTTCACAGTCCTGTCCGTTTCCTTTATAGCCTGCCTTACACATGCAGTCACTCTGAACAGGAAAAGATGGAAAACAGGATGTTACCTGCTTACAGTCTGATTCCTGAGAGAATGTTTTTTTCTTATCTAAACTGTGTCCACCTGTGCAGATCAGGTGAAGAGGGCAGGAAGTCAGACAGGAATGGCACTAAATAAAGACCCCATACAGACTAAATGCTCTGCTTCTGAAAGGTTTCTGGTCTAATTCGAAGCCGTGAAAACTGTTAAGGAGACACGACATCAAAGACACATCCAGTGCCTTTTTGGGATAAGAGTCTAAGAACAGATAAATTACATAGATGTTGTCTATCCATTGAAATCAAACTAGTCCTCGGTGACATCTCCACTGACTGAGGCTCCATAAAGCCTCAGCTACCATCAATGTTAGTTACCTGTCCCGGTCCGACATAGATACAGGTGGCATTGGGGTGGCAGCCACCTCTGTCAGGACCATTGCAGTTGTTGATTGGTTGACACTCGTCTCCATCCCCCCTCCACCCGGTCAGACACTGACAGATGTGAGTTCCTGGTTCTGTCTTTATGCATTTAGCCTGCAGGGGGCAGAACACAGCACCATCAGGAAACACTGAGACTGTTGTTGTTGTTAGAGCGTAACAAATCGAACAGCTGGAGACTTACATTCACACTGCAGCCGCCTCGGAGAGGTAGAGCACACGGGTCTGACTCAACACAGGTGATACCATCACCTTGAAAACCAGGTTTACAAACACACCTAAAAGATCACACAGCAGACAGACTGGATAATGTGTGGTACGAGATAATCCTTCACTAACAACTTACTAACTTCTTAATTTCAGGATGACTCAGCGTTCAAACTACATCCAGGTAAACTTACCTGGTTGTTCCCTGGCTGAAGTCACAGGCAGCATGAGCGTGACAGAACTGAGCCTGAACCCCACAGGCCGCCGTCTGTCGCTCGCAGAACTGACCGGTGTAACCCTGCAGACACGAGTCCACTTTACATCGACCGTCTGAGTCTGGACGGTTATCACACTGACCGTGGATACAGGGGCAGGCTGAGGACACACAGGTGGGGTTTCACACAGGTCAGGATACATCATCGTTACATCATTCCTACCTGTGTGATATCACAACGTATCAGTCACACTTACTTCTGTCACAGTTTGGTCCATATTTGTTGGAGGAGGAGCAGTACTGACAGCGTGATCCGCTGAAGTGCGGATCACAGATACACGTTCCATTTCCCATAATCCCCTCCAAACACTGAAAAACAGAAAACACACTTCGGTTTCCTTCAAATCTACAATAAAGCAAAGACCTCAGTTTCCCTCATTCTCCCCAAACACTGAGAAACACCTCAGTTTCCTTCAGTCATCTCTGAACTCTTCACTACAAACACTTGTGTTTCTTCCAAATAAAGAAATAAAGGAAGGATGGGAAAATCTGACCTGACCATGTCCAGAGCATGGCGTCTGGTATCCACCTGGACACGGTCTGCAGTCTGGACCATAGAAACCTTTACAGCATGCTAGAGTCTTAACACACACAGACATACAGTTACAGATAGGCCTCATTTTATCAAATATTTTACTCAACATGGAGAAAAACCTAAGGTGGCACCAGAAGGTATCTGAGGAAAAAAATGGACATTTGTGTACCGTAAACGTTGAGTTGCAGTGCGGTGAGCAGCCTTTTACTGGGATTTTAAAAGGTGGATTGCCCATGGAGAGACTGTAAGAACATCCAAATGTGGAGGAGCCCTGATGGACGAAGGAACGCACGTGTTTTAAAATACAGCGAAGTAAGAAATGTAAGTACATAAATGTCTTGAGACATCTTACTGTAAAAACTCCAGAAGAGCACTGGGACAGCTGGACTTGAGAACACCTGACACATTCACCCTGAAAAACAAATGAGAGACTCAGACACACTCAAAGTGACTTCAGCCTTCTGTGAAGGTTACAGACTTACAGAACTAGATACCAGTAGGACAGGTAATAGTCCAAGCAGATGGCACAGATAAAGAGCAAGCTGTAACTTGGAAATGTGTCCGTATCCAGACGCATCTAAAAACATGGTGGTCCTGGGCTAAAGTCACCTTACCGATCAGCCACACTGCAAAATGTTATTGAATTAGGCCATCCGCAGAGGCAGGCAGACTGACAAACAGTGCAGCTCAGTGCTTCTTCTTTTTACACTGTACATGTAAGTTTAGGATTTAAGGATGAAGAAAAAGTTACCCAAATCAATAAAAAAGATACTTACATTTATTCTAAAATTCATAGAAAAATATCAATTATAAATACATCCTTACAGACTTTACAAAATAAATGAACTGAAAATCATCTAATAGAAAAGAATTACTCAGATCAGTTAAGAGTCAACCATCACCCAACTGAATAAAAACGGCACATTATCAGAATTTACTACCAGACAGAATGTGTCAAAAATGACTCAAATGAAACTCTTTCAAAGTGGTTAATAGATTTATTTAATTTCAGCTGACATCATATAAAACATATGATATGTATATATCAGGATAAAATACTGGGATTATAGCCCTGTGGGCAGCCTGGGAGGAAAAGCGTGGCGTTCACTGACTGTAAGGTCGGTGGCTCGATCACCAGCTCCTCCGCTCTGCATGTTTAAGTGTCTTTGGTCAACATGCTGAACCCCAAATCTCACACACACCCATCATATTTATTATTGAAAAACTGTAATACTAACACACTCACACTGTGCTGAGAAAACACAGACACACACCATTCAGAGGAAGGCTTACAGTCGACATCTTTTTTTAAAACAAATAAACTTAGCACAGAAAGTAAGGAAATTTGTGTTTGGTTGATTATTTCTTTGTTGTAACAATGCTTCTTGGCAGTAAATCTCATACCGTTGGAAAGCCTGTTTATTTCCCTTTAAATGGTGC
>VUQI01029919.1:25292-36541 GCA_015106735.1 Paratilapia polleni | reverse complement strand
CCTCACTTTCTTTCACTCTCCATGTGTTTATACACCACTTGCATTTAATCATTAGCTATTATTAACCCTGTCTCTCTCCCATAGGTGTGCCTTTTTTGTCCTGTCTCCCTCTGCTCTCTTCTGTTTCTCCTCATCCCCAACCGGTCGCGGCAGATGGCTGCCCCTCCCTGAGCCTGGTTCTGCCGGAGGTTTCTTCCTGTTAAAAGGGAGTTTTTCCTTCCCACTGTTGCCAAGTGCTTGCTCATAGGGGGTCGTCCGATTGTTGGGGTTTTCTGTCTAATATTGTAGGGTCTTTACCCTAATATATAAAGCGCCTTGAGGCGACTGTTGTTGTGATTTGGCGCTATATAAATAAAATTGAATTGAATTGAATTAATGACAAGTAATGTAATCTGCTGGTTGTCTGAGTGTTGTTTTTAAAACATCTCTTTAACATCTCTTTAACAACCTGAAAAGCTTTTCACCTTTTTGCAAGCACAAAAATATGTGCTATTTTAAGTTAGCAGCACACTATTTTCTACTGGCAGGTCACTGTGCCTTATGTTTAAGACTTCAGTGGCTGTTCCCACATTAAGTTGTGAAAGACTGTCCAAAGCAAGGATACATATGCAAATAAATACAGTAGCCAAAACCAACCTCTTGTCCTTGGACCTCTTGTTCGGAGGTACTCTGTCCCATTGTAACCCTGTTTCTTCATAGGGATGGTCCATCAACGGCCACTGGAAACAAAGACAGATATGTTTACTCAACAGAAAGCTATTTTGACATGTCACAGTGTGAAAAACACGGGTAGAAACAATACAATTATGGAGGACAGAAGTCTATTTAGCTGCATAATTTTCAGGGAAATGCTATTGTGCAAACTGACTCACTGTCACACACTGTTAATAACTCCTGTGATTTTCCTGCTAACACAAGTCAAAATATCTGCCGTGGAAAAAGGCTGATCTAAGAGGGAAGCACGCTGTTTTTCATGTTCATTCATGTGCAAGCATAGATAGAAAAGCAAAAATATTTCCTGACTTTATACCTTGTTGAAACCCAACTTCAAACATTCATTCAGACATTAACAGTTTTTGTAGTGTATGCTTCCCAGCTGAGCAATCAAACCACACCATGGTTTGTACTTTCAAGAACATGAGCGTTACTATGGACATGCATCCACACAAACAAACTAAATTGTTCAAAGCTGAAAAAAAGACCAGTGAAGCACAACAAGCAAATGTGGTTAAAAGATAGAGAAGTTGTTAGCACACAGAGTTGCATCAGTACAGACAATTTTAAAGTCCCTAACTAAACTGTTTGTATGAACTGTATTAACTGTTCATCAACTAACAAGCAAACTTAATCTCTGCTTAAAAAACAAACAAACAAAAAAATGCTTCAGCTGCACACCACAGAAGGAAAGGGATCAAATTATTGCATCCTGCAACAGCATACTGCTGAGAACAGTGGGCCAGGCTTTTGTCTTTGTCACACACAAACACAGCAGGCTCTCTAGATAACAGATAAACAACTGTCCAGATGGTGACCCTTTCTCATTCACCCAAAAAAGGGAGGATTTCCTTGTTGTTCCACTAAATTTGTGCCGTTTTTATACAGGACATTACACTATGATGAAAAGAAAACAAGAAGGAAAAAATGTTGCTTGACAACAGTTTTGTTTTGTCGTATGTGTATGTTAGTTTTTGTGTGTTTATGAGTGAATCATAGAGGCTTTTGTTGTTTTTTGTTTAATCTTTTGCATAATCGATTTTCTTTTAGCCGCTCATCTTAACACTGCCATTGCATACTGTAGTATTTTACCTACCCAGGGTACACTGGGCTACTGCACAAAAGCAATAATTTCTAAAGTTCATCCAGGCAGGGTACATACCATCTCACTGCCCACATCTGCCAGAGTACAGACAGATTCAGCTGACACAGGCATTTATTATATAGCAGAAACAACAAGCTTCATTCACAATCTACAGACAAATAAACAGCTGAGCTCACTGAGGTCAACCTTTTACCCACTCTAACAACTTTCACAGAAAGTGATGCTGGAGGGAAAACAAGAAGATTCTATGTTGGCTGAAGGCATACAAACTAGGCTACTGCACTAGGATGAAGAAGCCTATAAAGAAGCAAGCATCTTATGGCTAAGAAAAGACAATGCAATAGCAATGCAGGCCCTTTGTTCTGTGTTACAAAATCCTTAATTTAAAGGATGCTTGATGCATGTCAATATTGATAGATGAAAAGTAAAAGAATCTTCGTATGTGACAATAATTTTCAATGCAACTGATTCAGGACTGTAAAAGTGACTTAAAAATACCAAAAACTTTTATTATTTTCCATAATAATAAAGAGCTGCAGCTAATTCTGTTTACAATAAAACACAGTAGCATTAACAAATTGTCCTAATTGGGAATCTTTTGAAATTTCTTTCACAGGTCCTACTTGAGAAACTAAATAATAATCAATTAGAAAAACAGTCATCAGTTAGTTCTTTTTAATGATGCTCCACTCTTTGATTAATCATTTCAGCTCCAACTGAGGTTTGTGACAATGTTACTAGCAAACTCCTACATATTGTTTAGTTTACATAGGAAGTAACAACACAAACTGGAATCAGCTGCAGCTTTCTGTCTGATGCATTTCCTGCCTAATCTATACCACCAGTAACTGGGAGAGAGTGGCTGAACTGCTGCATGGATGAAATTTAATCAGTGAAAGACTGAAGGTGGAGTGTTGCATTCCATGAAGTAACCCTGTGAGTCATAAACAAACCACAGAACAGGATGCTGCCTCAACGGACCCACAAGGCCACAATACTGCATAAGAACTTCTTTAACATTTACAATGATAAAGGTGCAAACCTTGGATCCTGGCATTAATGTGTATGTCAGTTTGACATATACTACCCACCTAATTGTTGCAGACCAAGCACAGCCCTATATGCCCCCCATACCGAAAACAACTGCCCAAGAACAGCTGGAGGAACAGGACAAAGGATGCCGCGGTAACCTGGCCTAAACTAATCAGTGTAATTAAAACTATGACCATGAAAATGCATGCAAATGACAAAGGTAAGTTAATAATTTGCTGATAAAGTAGTCCTGTGTGTTGTAAAACTTTTCTTGCTGTCTCTGTTGCAGCAGCCAGTGTTACAAACCTTGCGCCAGTCCAGATAAAAGAAAAAAAACTTGCAGTTACTCTTGACACTTTATTCAGCATAGCTTTGTGTGTGGTAATAATGTTTTTAAAAGAGCACAGGATGGTGGGCCAATGAGACAGTATCCAACCTCTAGCCTCCAAGCAGTGCCTCGCTCCATGCAAGCCTACATCTATTGTTCTCTATGAACAATGAAGCTAGTGTTGAACCCACTACATAGCGTCAGACCTGGGCTGAATGACAACACAGTACACACTATACCATGAGATTACAAGGTCTTATGATGTGTATGGTTGGAAACTGTCTGACACAAGATAAAAAGGCTGCAAAATGGTGTCACTCTGCACTATCACTCTATATCTTAATGGTTAAACTGAGAATCAAAACAGCTACAGAGAAACAACTCTTTGGTTGCTTCTCTCAGCACAAACTTACACCAACTGAGATACAAACTGGGAATTTATGATAAAATACATGTACCACAGAGCCCCAATACATGCAAATTGCGGTAACCAAGGTGAACTTTGTCCAGCAAAACTGTTTAGATTGTGTCAGTCTGCCCAGGGTTATATCTATATTTTTGTACTGAAGCCCTTCTTGGACAAAGATATGCCGTTTAATATATCTAGGAGTTGTTTTTGTAAGCCTGTGGACGTGCTAAACAGGTGCAGGAACGCTACACGTGACTTTGAATTTAATTCAAAAATTGTCCCTGTCAGCTGCGTGGCATAATGTTCATATTAGTGTTATTGTGTACTGTCCTGAGCCAACATTAGATTGTATTACAATCCGGCTCTTCGGGGGACGTCTTTTGGACGTATCATTGCCCACTGAGTGAGGATGACATTAGCTCGTATTTCCATCCAGCTAAAATTGTTTTCCATAATTTGCACCCGAAGCGGCGGTGGCTTACCGACCTCTGGATGTTTGGTTGCGTTGTAAACAAACCATGGCGGTGAGGTTTCCCTTTCAGCACAATACAAAAAAAGTGGAGTTTATACAGTAAGCTTGTTAGACATTTAGGTAGCTGGTACACGCCAGTAGACGCCAGTAGTTTTGTCGCAGCAGTGTACCGTTAGCTAGCAAACACTCACATGAAGCATGAAACCAATACAGTAGACGACAGCGGCTACACAGATTACATTATAGTTAGGCCTCATTTAGTTTTTTCAACCTGGAGAACCATTTGTCATTTATGGTGCTATTCCCATGAGTCGATAAGCTGAAAGCAGAAAAATCAAACATCTTTCCTGCATTCATGGCAGAGGGCACCTGGATAATGTTAGCTCGCTGTCGATGCTGCTGATGGCGATTTACTCCGGTCAACATTAGTGACGTGGGGATAAAACAACTTATAACAACTATCATAAATACTATATTGGAATTGTTTTTCCACAGTCCTTTCTGACCTCCACAAGAGCAATTTCACAGAGCTATAACGTTAACATTAGTGACACACTTGAACAGATATGTTGTGTTTTCACCACTAACAGTGAACAAAAACCTCCATAAGTTACACGGCTGTTTACTAAAATCTATACCGAATACATGTCATTAAATGATAGATGAGAGGTTACTTAAAAAAAAAAATAAAATAAAGGGATTTACCTAAGCTGATAGACTCCCGTCAATCGTCACGTACAGTCAAGTGAAACACAACGGAAATCATCTTCAGTGTAGCCCCTCCTGCTTTACTTCCACAAGAACTCTGGCCAATCAACAATGGAGATGTTGTCAAGCCGGCCTGATGTCCCGCCTACATTTATGTAAATAAAAACTCTGTGTCCAATGACCACTGTAAATGACTAACCAGGCGACCCATGATTGGATAAAATATGGAGTGACTGACAATAATTTACAGGACTTTACCACAGGATTCTGTTACACCTATGAGATGAGTAAATATATAATGGGCAATATGTTAACATGCGTAATGAAACGCCAGTAATTAGTAACTGGTGCGTTCAATTCCGTTATGTTTAGATCTCATTGACAGGAAATATCTCTGCCATCTCTACATTACAGATGTATTACCCACAGAAGCACAATGGCCTTGGGTAACAAATATCCACCCATTTTCCTTTTGAAATGATGACGTTTTAGAGCATGTCAAAACGATACAGCAGTTGTTTTAACCTAGTACCTTTTACTGCGAGTAAAACTGAATCAATGTTGCCCCCTCGTGGGCACTACCTACAATTTACCAATGTGTTACTGCGTTTAGTCTACATTAACCAGAGGGGAAGAGACACTCAAACAAAGAGACAACTCAAATACACATTTTTTTTCCACACACTGATAAAATTATGAGGCCAGTAATCCGTTCTCCCTTAGAATACATAATCTTTATTGTGAGGTCAGTGTCCAGTAATGGGATTACAGTTCTGCAATGGGTTTGTGGGGCCAATAAGGGTGTTTGACCTTGTCCAACTTTGTCTCGGGGAAGACATTGTTGAGGTCCTCGATGGTCATCTGATCGAAGGGGATCATGTTCTTGAATTTAGCCAGCTGAGAACACACAAGGTAGAAAAGAAGCAATAAGTTTTTAAAACACTACCTTAACATGTTCATGATGTATTTCAGCAAATAATCCAACTACTGTCTCACCTCTTCTTCATAATGAGCAATGCGGGCCTTTGATCCTTCAATGTAGCCTTGTGCACTTTTGTTCTGTTAGAGAAAAGTGAAATTATCAATTTGAAAGAGTAAAAGCAACAACAGATGTGGGATGCATCTCCCTCTGACTGAAATGTCAGTTTGTGTTTGCAAAATTTTGTGACCTTTGGACAACTTTTGTACATTTATAATTCTTATAATTATTAAAAGATTTACATATAGAATGGCTGCCAATTCTTGTTTCAACATTACAATTTCCAGCTAAAATTTTCTTACGTTCAAGCAAAAATTTGTGTAATAAATGAACATGTTTGATGTAGCCACTTACAGCCTCAGCCTCCTGTGCAGTGATGGCGCTTGTCTGTGTGTCAGTGGGCTCAGGGATCTGCAGTGCTTTAAACTGTGTGAGGGAAAAATATTAATGTGTCACCACTGTAACAGCTGTAGTTTACCTGCCACACCTACTCACCAGTACTGTCACACTCAAAGCTGATCAGACTATAGTCTGCATATAAAGATGGATGACACATCACCACTTCCTCCCACTGTACAAAACCAGGAATTGGGAGGCTAAAGTCATAGCAAAACATGTCCAATTTTTTCTATAGTCAATACGACTTAGACATTAAGGTATTTAAATTAAAAGTATATTTTGTGCCTGCAACATCTTTATTTTTGAGACTGAGGTGATACGTCATGCTGCCAACAAGGAACATGAGCCTTGAAAAAAGCTGAAACTGCTGTATTTCCACCCAAATAGAACAGTTGCCTAAACAAAAGCCGAGTCCCCTGTGGATTGGAATTGCAGTTTTTGGTGTGAGGGGTGAAATGACCAGAGCCTTCAACACTCCGTCAGTCCCTGAATCCAGACTTTTTTTGCCCTTTAAAACAGTTTTTAAAAAAAACCTCACTTGGTGTAAATGGATACAAATCAATAGATAAAAGTTTATGTCAATGGAAAAAAAAAAAAGAGGACAATTTTTGTCCAAGAACACAAAGCAATAGATTAAATTTCATAAGCAATTCACAAACTGCTGTGAGGCTGAGTTGATGGTGGAGAGATGGTATCATTTTCCCACTCCCCATCAGTTTACCATAGACTCTGGTTACAAATTACACCACCCATTTACCAGATATTTTGCCTTTAATTATCAGGAGCTGTCTTGACATTAATCTTTATGTACAGTCCATGGTTCGAACAGAAAATTTCAGAATTTCTAGAAGTGGTGGGCTAAGATTTGTCTTTGTAACATGTTAATTTACAGTCCCTATAATGGCTTCTAGGAGATCCTTTCTAGACTGAATTCACAACATATTTGGAAAAATATATATTCTAAGAAATTATCTGGAAAAGTTAGACAACAATAAAAAAAAAAAATGCCACTAACCATTTGCTATGTATTGTTAAAAGTGGCATTCTAACACATACTCTAGTTGACGCTTTAATAATGACCAATGACGTGCTGAGAAAAGCTCACCTTCTTCTCAAACTCATCAACCATCCCGGCTTTGGCCACTCCACTCCTGTAGTAACTCCAGTCAATGGGCACAGGTTTCTCTGGCAGGGAGGCTAACCTGGTAGAAAGAGAGAAAACCAAATTTAGCAGATGACATTTAAGGTACAGTGGGGAAATAAAAAAAGGAAAACAAAGGATCAAAAACAAATGGAAAATGTGAAAAGTGTTCACAAGTCAATACAATGTTAAAAGAAAAGACTAAAAGGGATCAACTTAATAGCTACATAACTGTGCAGAAGAGAGTTTGTAGCTCAGTGATAACGCCTCCAGGAGAATAATTAATATGACAATTTAATGACTATGATGTGATAGGTACATTTAAGTGATAGGTGCATCATTTTACTAGCTAGTGTGTGCAATAATGGCAAAAAACATAATCATGATCTTGACCACCTTCATGATCAGCAGCAAACCTTTTCTTGTCCTTGTTCTGCTCTGCGAGCTGGAGGGCCACTCCAGCCACAATCTGCAGAAGGTGCTGGCTAATTCGTATGGTATGCTAAGCTCGCTGAGGCTGCAGAGCAGAACAGGGATGAACTGCAGTCCAAAATGGTGGAGATCAAGACTGGAGATCAATTAAATATTGCTCTGTTGTCTATTGTCACAAAATATATATAGTATGATTTAGTACATAATTTTAGAAAGTGTCGGTGCGCCTTCTTTTGCAGACACACGCTCACGTGTGGGCCCCGTTACCACTACAAATAGAATCCAGTTCTTCAGGAAACACTGCACACTGTAAAAGAATGCATGCTAGTGTACTACATATACTTGTTTATGCATCAGTAGCCCACATATGTATGAGATAGTTTCATATCAGACTCCATAAAACTTCACTTTGAGTCCTTCACCAAGCAGCAAGAATTCTGATAAACCACCAACATTTAAATGCACTGTCTGCTGTGTTCATTCAAAAGCAGAGAAATATCTTCCCACAATAAAATACTGAATCTGACCAACGCTAACAATTCATTTCTACACACTGGACTTGGTGATGTATAACATACTTGGCAGAGATGGCATCACTGCGAGTCTTCAGTGCATTGAACATCCCACGCTGGTTGGGTGGCACCCGCTCGGCAAATGCCACCCAGTCAATGGCCTTCAGGGCTACACGACGGCCTGCCATCTTGACTGTCTGAAATTAGAAAGGAAATCTTTAGTCCCCCCCCCAAAAAAAACAAACAAACAAACAAAAAAAGAAAACGGAATTAAAATGTCAGAAATATTGCCTAAACTTTGATGAAATTTATGATATTCAGTTTATATTAAAAGTGTCAATGATTAAAATGAAAATCTTCCCATTGCTTATTTGTTTGGTTGTTGAGTTAACTTAAGGTTAGTACTGAACTAACGCTCAGTTAATTTTTTGGTATTTGTGGACGCAGCAGCTGCTGTTGAGCATTGCTATGACATTAGCCTAAAGTACTTTTATGTAGGTGTAGCCAATAGGCCATAAGTTGTCTTCTTCTTCTAGCTGCTCCCTTTAGCAGTCGTCACAGCGGCTCATCTGCCTCCATCTCAGCCTATCCCTAGCATCCTCTTCTCAAGCATGTCCTCCTTCACTATATCCATTAATCTTCTCTGTGGTCTTCCTCTTTTCCTCTGCTTGGCAGCTTCATATTCAACATCCTTTGTCAAATACATCCACTATCGCTCCTCTGCACATGTCCAAACCATCTCAGCCTTGCCTCTCTAACTTTGTCTCCAAACCGGTCAACCTGAGCTCTCCCTCTGACGTACTCATTTGTAATCCTGTCCATCCTGGTCACTCCCAAGGAAAATGTTAACATCTTCAACTCTGTCTTGCTTTGGTCGTGATAAAACTATGTAATAGAAATAGATGGAAAATTTCTATGCACACTGTTAAAATACATCATCTTAATTATTAAGCCTAAATATTTTTGAGTGCATGCAACCATTTATGTACGCCGAGATGTGACTTCAATGCCTCAATTCAGTGTCCTTAGTTCACTTTTAACGAGTTTCTCCTGGACCTCTGGGTCATGGTCAGGTAATATAGTCTGTGGAACCCCAAGATACACAGCAGCTGTCACCTAATTAATGAAATTCATTGGCAGCGCGTTTTATTTACTTACTTTTTTTAAGATACTAAAGCAAAACTGACAAGAAGCACTCACTGGCACCGTCCGTGACATTTTGCTTAATTCAAACCCTGCAAACTAGCGGTCGGTAGCTAGCTCCGTTAGCTTGCTAGCCAAGGTCAGAGAACTCAGTCTGTGACGCCGGAACTTTGACAAACCACAGACGTGCCCGGTCAGGCCACTTTTGCATTTTGCGTCCCCCGATGTATGCGTTGCCCCAACAAACCATTATTTAAGAAATGATTCATGGATATTCTTTCAATCACTCACCCGCTCCTCTGTACTCACCTCGCTACAGTATTGTCTATGACAGGACGGACCACCGGAAGTGCCCTTTCTTCATCAGCACCGGGAGCCGCAGAGCGCCGCCACCGCCCTCTGCTGGACAGGATGAGTAATCACAGTCTGCCTCTTGTTTTTTTTTTTTTTCTTCGCAAAGCTTCGCAAAGATGTGTCCCAGCTTCTGTAATTTATGTAGCTGTGTGCTTTAACGGTAAGTAATTATTAAATAAACAAACCCCAAATCTCACTAACTATAAGTCTTTTGTTTCTGGGATTTTTTTATTTTTATTTTTATTTGTTTTTTGAGAAAGGAGGCATCCAGCTTCCCTTAATTGAAGGCAGATTAACAAGTACAGATTAAAAATTGAAGGAAAATGGGAACATTTGTGGGTTTTGAACCAATTATGAGGGAAATGTGTCTATTAACTCTATATTGTAGGGAAATTATATTGGCCTTAAGAGTTTACCAATGTGCCACAAGTGTAACCAGGCAATAACTGGAAACAATAAAACGCATCAATTCCAAAACCAAAGGCGTCATTAAAAGCGTGAGTTTTTCCCAAAAACGTAGTGCAGTTAATTTGTGCTCATCTCACAATATTTTGCAACCTGTAGGTTAATATCATAGGCAAATAAATGTCCTTTTGGTACTGCTTGATGTGCGCAGCAAAGGTGCAAAGGCAAGTGTTGAAATAAGCGGTTTAATTGTCACATTGCTTTTCTTTTTTTTTTTCTTTTTTTTTTCTTTTTTAATTTAATAGGACAGCCGTGCATGAAGTTTGCGGATCATGTGACACTTTTGCACATTTGTGTGTTCACTGTGGTACAACACATTTTGACAAATTGCGTAAAAATGTGTTTTGAATATTTAGAAGCAACATAAAAGTGTGTTGTCTCCAAGAAAACATATCATCATAACAAACTGTGGTTTAGAAATGTTCTCATTAGGATTTAACTGAAATGCAGACTGAACGGTTTTCTCTTTAAAATATAAATAAATAAATAAATAAATGCAATTATACCCCATACTCTTTATTTCTAAAGTAAAGAAAGTACGCAGTGTAGCACAGTAAAAGTAAGTGGAACTACACTGTGAGAATCAAACATTTATGTGGCAGTTCTCAAATTAGACAATTAAATGCGTGGGAGGCGGTGAGGTTGCCCCATAACAAAATACATAAATAAAAATGTTAAAACAATAGTTTATCGAATATCCTGTCCTGTCCAACCTTTAACAAAACCCGCACAAACCTTGGAGACTCCTGCTCCACAGATTAATGAGGACTATTCTGATATGAGAAACAGCGACAAACGTTAGGAGTCAGGCACTTTCAGGTCTTGGATAATGTTTATTTACTAAAAATCAGTTTTTACAAGTTACTGCACATTTAGATAGAATCATGTATGTACACAGTACAGATACAAAGATATTCAATAAATATCACTTTTCCTGCGCTTTAAGCGAGGCTGCAGGACTTTGAGAACACTACAAATTTTATTTACATTTACAGCAAAATTCCTCAAAGAAAATCTAATATCACTCCCATAAAGGCCACGTTGTGAAAGTAAAAA
>VUQI01029919.1:0-15334 GCA_015106735.1 Paratilapia polleni | reverse complement strand
AAGCAAACATTCCAAAAATATGACCTTAGATGAGTGTGAATTTC
Organism: Paratilapia polleni; assembly: GCA_015106735.1. Lineage (NCBI taxonomy): Eukaryota > Metazoa > Chordata > Actinopteri > Cichliformes > Cichlidae > Paratilapia > Paratilapia polleni. Next base: position 15,290 of record VUQI01029919.1, on the reverse strand, counting down.
CCTTATTTTGTGGCAGCAGACATCCTTCAACAATCATATCCCCCACCCTACATTAGCTTAACTGTTAAGACACTGCTGGTACTGCCACTTATTACAGACACTGATGCAAGTTTGTTATAGTCAGCTAACATACACAGAAAAAAATATATCAAAAATCTTAACTCACATTATATTTGATTATTACTGATTTGATTATTGCATCATTTGAAAACAGTTAAAGTTAGCCAACTGGAGCCTTACGTTTACCTTACATGTCACTCGATAACCAGTCTATACACCAAAAAAAAAAACACTCCCTCAGTAAAATTCACAAGTACAAAGGGTCTACACTTCTTCCCTATGGAATTAGATTTTTAAGTCGCAGTCGATAAGCTGTACGTTAACGGACAGCTGTATCGCGACCAGGACACCACTCCTTGGCTCTATTGATCTGGCGACAGGTGATCTGTATCTACACTAATGCCTTTTTCTTATTCTTTACTTTCAGTCTCCTTTTCATCAGTCCACTGCTTTAATATACATGTCTGCATAGAATAATTACTGCCGGTTTAATTTGTGAATTGTTGTTTTTTCTCGTTGTTGTTACTTTAAGCCACGTCAGAATGTTTCTTTGGTGTTTGCACTGTTTTGTTTCACTTAAGTCCCTTTTCACGTCTTTTCACTTCTTTTTCTGCACTCTGCACATGTTTACGTCACCTTCAGTATTATTTGCTCAATACACAGCACAAATACACACCATACACTCACAGCGCCAACGCACACACACACACACACACACACACACACATTCCTGTTCCATAGCAGCTTGTCAGTGTGACTTGGCATGTGCATTTGCCAATATAGGTGAATAACTTATATGATCCTGTGCATATACACATGCATCTGTGTACCCGCTCACCTCATTGTAGACACGAGAATGTATCTGACTCACCTCCTTTCAGCCCATGACGGGCCGTGGGGATATACGGCAACATAGTACACAAAGACCCCATTTAACACTGAAAATTACTCCACCACTTACTGTAATTGTCACAATTCTGACCACACTGACATTGTAATCTCATAATAAGGTAATGGGGATCTGAAACTGTGTACAGGAGTGCAATTAGAAGGGTGTAGTTCAGAAAAAAGGGGTTAAAATGTCAGAGGACAACATTTTCCTGCCCAGGGAAAGATATATTGTACTAGTAAGTTTGCATTTAATTTTCCAAGACAAACTTAAAGCTGATAATGGTGCTCTGTTTTCTTCCTTATCTTTCGAGCATGCTATAACTAAAAGGATTACTGGCAGTCACTTTTTAGAACAAAAATAACAAATTTCACAAGGAACAATTCCTCTTTGATGCAGGAATTGCCATGCTTCAAATCTCTATCTGGACACTGTACCATCACAGAGATATGGTGAGACCTACTTTTAGACAGAAAAATGATTACTTCTAAATAGCACAAGTTATCTTCAAGACAGTGTGGAGCCAAATCAATGTGGACAGGCATCCATAAAAAGCCAACCTGGTTATGAATGCTGCATTTTACTTGTATCATTCTGACTTTGAGGTTTTTAAGAGAGAAGCATTCCCTGCAGTCAAGCCAGATGGTAACAATTCTTAGACATATTACGAGCTGCTCTCTGCCAAATAGCATACCTTTGGGCTATGTTTTCAGTGGGCTATAAAAGCCAATAATGTAATTTTGATCTATTTTATCAGATATCACCCCAGCTCTGGCTGCGTTTATATAAGACAAAGTTTTAAACAGTACAAGAACTCTCTCTGTTTTGCTTTTCCCTCTATAAGTGCACAATTTCAATATCTGACCCGCTGCGTGGCTTTGCTTGTTTGACTTCTGCACTGGGCTGAAATGTGGAGTGGGCCACAACGGAGAGGTTAGCCTCCATGTCGTCAGGCATATGGCACTTGGTATATGTAAAAATACACTTAACTATAGGTACGTGGTTTCCCACAAAATGACTTGTGCTGGCCAGTGCAGAGAGAAAAGGGGATTCTTTGTGGAAGTACTTAAAAAGTCTGACCCTGACATCTCTTAATGTAACAATGACACAGTAGCAAACTATCCCAGCACCACACCGCACTCCCCAGTGGCCTGCCATCAGCTCCATGACTCACCACTGACCTTGCAATAACTTTCCAGCACTCCTCCAGACCCATTTAGTAAATCTTAAGGGACACAGCATTCAATATGACATGGTATAACACTAAACACACCTGAAAACAGAGCAAGTTTGCATAAACACACAGAACAATAGAGCCAAGGGATTATATCCCATCTGTGGGTACTTCTCCCTCATAATGTCTAAAAAGTGTAATTGCCCCAGAAAAAAACACAATAAAGTTGGGACGATCGAAGACATTAGCTCAGGTTTTCCATTGTGAAGCATGTTGTTTTCTTCAGGTCCTATCACATCCACAACTGGAAGCCTGCTGTGTGGAATTACTCGCACTAATGGCACTACACACTTTTGTTGCAGGAAATCGGACAGCCGCGCTGTAACTGCTAAAACGGCGATTAAAAAACCCAAATTGCATCATGATGTTGGGCAATTCAGCAGAGGACTAAAAAGCGCTCCAAATGAAGTGAATGGGATTATTGAGCAGTTATGGGATGTGTAAAATTGTCTCGTGAAGCTATAGCTCTCTCTAATGGATTACTTTGGAAAAATAAGACTTTAAAATAACTACATCTAAATCTGAAGACAGCTAGTAAAGACTAATTAAAGTTTGCAATCATAACTCTGTAATTTGCTCGTCTGTGGGGTCATTAAGTGTCTCCCTGGCTTGGTTTAATGGGATACAAACTGCAGTTAATGAGACAAATAGTTAGCTGTAATTATGCCTGGCTGAATGTTGGCTATAGATGCTCTGAAGACTGAACAACTCAATTTGAGATTTCTTTGTACTCTGTAGGTGCTGCTCATTTGCTGAATTGTGTGTATTATGAGTGGTTTAGATTAGTTTGTTTAATGGTAATTGAAGGTTGAGTATAAATACCTGAGCCATGAGGGGAAAAGAATGATTTGCTGATTAAAAAATGAGAACAGGGGAAAAACAGTTTGTGATCAAATAGCTGCACCAGCTTTTAATTACATGTGACCTTTTTAAAAATGTGGTCTTAATTTAACATCAGAGGGATGAAAGTACAGTGTGCATTATTTTGAGGTTTTATCTCCTCATAGTCATATCCCCTCATTGCTTGTGGTGCTTGTTAAAAACCATTGTCGATAACAAACACAATTTTTCTGTGATAAACTGAGTAAGACAGGGGAGCCTCAATGAGCAGTCTGCACAAAACTGTCTTTGTCTCTCATCTCCAGCGGCCGGTTACAAAGCTGAGCTTCCCCCCAATGACTGAAGCCTGACTTAACTAAACATTTTTTTCTCTTTATCCCCTTTTCTCTCAGTGAATTTGTGGTCGTGAGCAATCTTTTAATGAGCTCCATCTTTGACCTGGGTTGTATGTTTCCAGAGATGTCATGTCTTGTAAGTCAAGGAAAGACTTTAATGTTCACATGATTTAAACTTAAAGGGACAGATTCCAAAAAAGAGGCTCAGTGCCAGAGAGGTAATAATATCCCTGTAAATGAGAAATTGTAAATGCAAAATACATCCCGCAGATGATGGGAATACACTGGGAGCTACTCTGTGAATCCAGTTACAGAAGACTTTGAAGATTTTGGCCAACTTGTAACTGTCCCACGATTTTTTGGACTTTCTTTTCTCAATTTCTTTCCTTTGAATGATTTCTAAATATGAACTTTTAAATGTACAGCTAACCAGAAAAGATTATAAAAATTGCCAAATAAAGATATGTTAATGCTACTCTAATGTTTCCCAAAAATTAAAGCTGCTTTTTCAGTACACGTGACACATAAATCAGAATCCATGTTTTACAACAATGCAGCTTAAGTCTTTTTTTTTCTTTACTGTAAATTTGTTGTGCGTGTTTCCTGTTAAAACACATGACTTATGTCTTTATTCTTAACTTCAGATCATAAGGATGAAAAGAAAGGAAAGAGAAGGAAAAATAAAACAGAGAAGGACTTTGGCTTGTGACCGTAAGTGACATGCTTGCCACGGCATTGTTTGAGGTTTTTGCAGACCTGTAATCAAATTTGGGAAGGTTTGGAAACCTATCGTCATGGTGTGCTCTCCAAGACAAAATGATGTCCAGTGAAAAAAAGAAAAGAAATGCTCTCGCACACATTTGCCATGGCCATGGTAGACTATGAGAAAATGTCTTTCTGCAAAAGAAATATGCCCCACAAAAGCAATTTCCATGCACCATGAAAAACGTTCCTATTACAAATACAGTTGTTATGTCCTTAAATCTGTTTGTTTTGTCATATTGCTCCAGGGTTGTTTCTTTTTCAGGAAACCCTGCTTCAATTAAGTGTGATGGAACACATGTGTCCCTTATCGGGGGCCAGCATCTTCTACTGTTGGCCTTTGAAACAACACCGGCTCCAAGGGATAATTGGGTTTTAAAGGGGTATTCTCCCAGGTTGCCACTTCTTGTGCCTGTCGGCGTGGATCAGCTGATGTCTATAGACTTTTTATAAGTAATCATAAGTGGTTATGTATGTAGCTGCAGGGATGATAGCAATCCTAGGACCCAACTCTCTTTTATGTTAGGCCCCTGGCACACAGACAGACACACAGACTGACATGCCACTCATAGGTGCGTGACTGAATCTGATCAAATTATGTGGTTCACCTTTGAAGTTTTACACTTTCTGCAAAATTGATGATTGTGCTGATTTAATGTGGACCCCACACTAAAGAAAAGCAGCTACACAACTGTGTTTTTCTCATGCTTTTGTTGGTAATAAAAGAAAAATTACAGAACAAGAGCTTAGTGCTACTTAGTAATGTCTCTCTCACACACGTCAGCTTATGACTCAGCTGATGCCCTTCCTGCCCTTTGCAGAGACTCTCCATCAGCAGAGGTTTTGGTGATCTCCAAACCTCCACCGGCAAATAACCAGTGTTTACTGTTATGCTCCGCTTGTGTCACGTCACCAAAACAGCAGCCTGGACGTGAACAAAAGACTTCATAATAAAAGCTTGTGACAGCGAGTGCTTTTTTCACTCAGAAGTAAAGGGAAGAAGATTAAAAAGTTTATCCTCCTCATTGCAGAAGATAGGTTTGCTCTCAGAGGCCATTGTGACAAAGACAGACCTAGCAGAGTGGAAAACTGATTCCCTGCAATCATCTCCTGTCATCCTTTGCAGCACTTTGGCCTCCACTCCAATCATCTCTCTACAAAATGCTCCTTTGAACAGCTGAACTTCTTGTAACCCTATTTGATTTTGTTTATTTCTTTATACGCCGTGTTTATCTTTATGCATGCACTTCCAGTGACTTAAAAGAACAGAATAAAGAACTCAATCACTGCTTTGCATTCTATGCAAGTCTCTGACAAACACACATGCTTTAACTTTATCAAAGTAATTTCAGCTAACTATGGAGATCTCCTGAAGCACTGTCTTAATGGCAATGGACTTAGCATAAAGTTTTACACTGGCAGAGTGTGGAGCTGCCAGGGGCTCAGAATAACTGCGTGAGCCGTCAACAGGAAGAGCGTGCTTCATGACTACAGGCCAAGAACTTTAATTGGCTTTCTGCAGGAATTTCTGCTTTGGCAAACTAATTGACCCACAACTCCCTGGTGCTTTATCAACACAGGGAAATGCCACTGGCCCGATAACCAGCCAGCCTTGTAAACCAATCTATAACCAATGGCCAATTTGAAACATGTGTTATTGGCTATTTTACAGCGGGTCCCCACTTCTCCTTGACTTGGATGCTTTTGGTGTGTACACAGGACCCTTTCAGGCTGAGAGGGTAACATTTTCTGATTGACAGACTCAACAGAAATGGTGGTAGAGGCAAGCCAGTGTAAATTAGCGTTAATGTATCTCACCTCAGAAAAGTCTTGGGAAAACACGTTGGTTAGTTCACCAAAATGACAATGTGCATGAGTTTTCTTTTGTTTTTCTCACTTAACTCTTGTGGTACAGCATGAAACTGTGAAGATGGTCCAAGTTTTGTCTTGTTAGGCTTTCTGCTGTTGCCTTTGTGCAACAGAAGTGAACTGAATTTAGTTACTCGTCCTCATGGCATTGGAAAATTAAACTGCAACACCTCTTTTTGGATGGAAAAATATAAAACAGATTTTTGTAATTTAGGCGACTCTGTCAGTAGAAATGAAACCATTTTTTTCTTTTTCTAAAAACATACCTTATCTTATTTTCCTGAAGAAGGGAAACGGGCTAAGAGCTTGTTAGTTGTAGTTTTAAAGTGCAAAAGAAGTCCTTTTAAAGATAGCACATATAGAAAATAAACTTCAAAGAAAAGAAACTCACGTTTCGTATAAAGGCCAATGTAACTCTTGAAAGACTAGAGACTGACATCTCAGATTTACTCATGAAAGTGGCCCCTTTTGTATTTGTCTTATGTGTTTGCTTAATTCATTCTGATAAATATGTTGCATGAGAAAAATGTAAAAGGGGCCACTGAATGAGACATTTAAATGTAATGAGGCAAACCACTGTCTTTTTCCTTTATTAACCCTCAAGTGACTAAGCGATTTTAGTAACCAAAATAACTGAGTGGGGTTGTTTATGATATGAATGCTTTTTTAATAGTTCTGTTTGTGTTTGTTATTATTATTATTATTGAATCCTTTATTTAAACAAGTAGTCCCATAGAGATCAAGATCTCGATTTCAAGAGAGACCTGTGTACAAAAACATATACAAAAATTCAGACAGACAGATAATACAAGGGCACATTATACATGTTCGTAAATTAAGAAACGCATGTGCAAGGGTAGCTGCAGATGAATAAATGCAACCTTTTAAAATGTTCCAATGAAATCAGAGAATGTAGTTTCATATTTTTTTTGTAGCTCGTTCTATTTATAGGCAACAAAGTATTTAAATCCAGCATTTCCAAATTCAGTGTGAACACAGCAGAGGTAAGCAGGCAATCTTTGCAGTAGAGCCCTCTAAATAAACATCACACAATGCTCCCCCCTTCTGTTAGCCTGCACATAAAAGCATGCACATAAAAAATATCACCTTAATCAAGGGCAGATAAAACTGTGGATTGTACAATGCTCTTACAACTAGTGAATGAGAAAAAAGATTTGTTTCTATATAAAAATAAAATTTTAGTCTTTACTTTCCTTAATAGGTATTCCACATGGGTCTTAAAAGGGGGGGATGAGTTTATCATACCTGTACTGTTCCCTTTATCTAAAATGCTCTCATATAATTAATTCTGATTTTTATTCATTTCCATGCAAAAAGGAGTTTGAGCATCACAGTTGCTTCTTTATGCCATTCTTAGCTGGTTTAAAAGGGATGTACTATCTGAAACTGCACCTGCCTCTCAAAGCTACCAACTGTTCATCCACACAGAACTCAGTAGCAGTGATATGTATCTGGCATGTTAACCAATGGCAAACTGCATTATAATGTAGTGATTAAAAGTGTGAAATTACAATAAAATCAAAGCTTTTAATGTTAATGAAAACACACCTATATTTCCAGGGAAATAAACGACCCCATACAACTTTCCATTATCGCTGCCAAACCAATGGGCTAATTCCTGTCTGAAAAAAAAGGTAGACTGACAAATTTACAGTAGGAAACATTTTTATGATTAAAAATATCACAACAGCATGTATAAATAAATGACTAGGGTGTATTCATATACCTCAGCCATCAGTTGAAGGTTAAATGATAAGAATGGCATATGTTGTTTTTTCATTGTTAAAAATGTTCCTAGTAGTTCTTTCAGTGTTCCCGCTATCTGTAAAAATGGCACACAAATATATATTCTCACTTGAAAAAGGACTCACAAACAACAACTGACTAAAACAGAAGGCTGTTGTAGTTTTTAGCAAATGTTATTCAAACAAGACTAACAATACAATTCACAGGGACTATTTTCCTCTGAGGATTTATATACATAGGGCACTGTATTAAAAAATAGTCTATAAGGGAAAAATTTAAAATAAAGCAGTGTCCCCACCATCCTTGTAATGAAATATGTCGGTCAGTGGAGCAGTGTGGCTCATTGTTGCGTTTTCAAAAGTTTGCGCATAACAATGAAGCCTTATGCCAAGAGGATTAAGATATATCAGACAGGTAATTATAAAGATCACTTCATTATTGGCTTTGGTTTTTCACGATACTCACTGACAATAAGACAAATGTCATCAGATCTGCTGAGTAAAATTTGAATGGTTTTCCACTCTTTTCTACTTTTTTCATGAAAGAAAAAAAACTACAACATTAACTGCATTTTACTTAGAAACGGTTAACCAACACACTATATGGTAAATATCTGAATAAAATCTTCTTTACCTGGACAGCTGATTGTGAAATCATGTGTCTGTGTTACCTTTGCTTCAGTAGCAACACTTTGGCACAACACATGCTGTTAACACTGAGTGGTGAAAAGACCCAAGTGAAAGGTAGGGTCTTTCCTCATGGACCTGGTATTTGCTGTGAGATTGAACTTTTCCAATTGACTACAAAAATTAAGCCATAAAATCTTTCAGTGAGTGTGACAGGTCGTGATCAAAACCAGCTGCCAATTAACTTAATGACTGAAGCTGTCACATTCAATTAGAGCGAGCGTATGAGCTGTCAATCCGGCTCTCGGCTCGATCATTAAACAAATATACAGGCAGAGAATGATCATTTTAGGAGGCTTGTCTCCTTCTTTGTGATCCTTATCTGACGGGCCCTGCATCATATTTGAACCAGTCGGCTCTGACAGGTCCCACGGATAAACTGCTGTATGAAAGGGGTCACCTCAACCTCTGGAATCCATCGTCAGCTTTCTGTCTTGCGCAGCTGACAAATGGTTTCAAGCAGCATTCGGGGGGCTTTAGAGAGGTATTCCCTGATGTGTGTCTGCGGAAAGAACAAGCGTAAAGTAAAAAGAAACAAAGGGAGGAGAGGGAGTAAGAGAATGAGATGAAGGTAGAGATCCAAGCAAGATAAATGAACCAAAACAAAACAAAGAATGAGAACCACTTTCTCTCAATTGGCCCCTTACTCTGGCAAAGGGCCTACTGTAATCCCCCAGAGGAGTGGCTATCAGGCAGAGGTTTGCTCTGTGGTCAGTGTCTTTAACCCCAGATGATAACACTTAGCCTGGCCATAAAGTATAGGCCTCTTTAACTGATCCATTAGTGTCCGATCCCTGAGAGTGGACCTGATGGTGTCTACTGAAACTTACCAGGAAGCCTTGAAGGAAAACAGCATGGCAGACATGCACTGAGATCAAACACAACACCCCCTCCTCCTGACTACCTCTGCTCCCTCTGCGTCCAGCTCTCTGTCTTTCTCTCTTTCTCCTCCAAGACTATGTCCAGCCTTTAAAGTTTAACGCAAAAAAACAAAAAAAAAAACCACCAGGGCTAATGTTATTAAGCTACACTGAATCAAAATACTTTCCCCAGTTTTCTAGGTAGTATTTTTGTTTAAGTATGTCAAAAAGCCCAGAAATAAACATCTTTACAGCCTGCTACCATAGACTGTGTGTAAAAGGTGGATATAGCCACCATGATGTCACCCATTGGTTTCTGGACTCTCTACTTTGAAGCCTCGTCATTAGCATTGTTGCTGTCACCATGTTGGTTTTTTGGAGCCTTAAGTTACCAGATCTGGGTCAGAGTGTAGAATGCTAAGTTATCACCTAACCTCAGAAGCGTGCTTAGCAAGCTGCATCCATAAACTGTACAGATGCAACACACAGATATAGATACCCACCAATCAGTGCTAAGCACTAAACTGGAGCACACACCAAAACTTGGACAGTTTTGTTCTGTTCAGGTATCAGGGTTCAGGGTAAATTATTTGTCAGGTAATTCCATTAAAATGGTCTAAAAGGGACCAACAACACAAACTTGGTTGAGAAGTCCAGTTCAGTGACTCGCAGTTACGGAGACCCAACAGACAGCTTTCAGCTCCAGCTGCCTTGGCACACCTGTCAATGGTTAAAGTGGCCACACCCGTAACTTTAAGCTTTCACAAAATCCAAAGGTGAGTTATAAAAAAATTAACCCCTCTCACAGTTGTTATTAAGGGAAAGTTAGCTATAGAAAACAAAATAGCTTTTTTACCACATTGTAAACATGATTTTTAAGCCATTTAGTTGGGAGGTTACTGCTTACCTGGAACATTAAACCTTTTTGTCGCCCTGTGTTATTGTTTATAGGTTTCTATATGGTTATGGTTATATCACCACCTGTTCCTTTGGCATGCTGTTGACATCGTTTTTTGCGTTTGCATGTGGACGGTGATGTTTTTCAAAATCGAGGAAAAATCCTCGTTTTAGGAAATACCCGTGTACATGTGTAGCCTCAGTTGTACAAAAAGAATCAGCTGTTCAGTTCCTATGGTGAGCACATTTTCTCTTGAGCGTGTTTTTCGGTAGCCAGAATTAGTATAATTTACAAATGCACTGCTAACCAAGCCGGGTAGCTACCAATTACATTAGCTGATGACTCTAGAGTGCTACTCTCTTGTCCAAATATGCTTGGTCACCTATATGGTGATAGCCAAAATGCCAAACTCAAAGCTTCAAAACGGCACTCCACAACCTAATGGGTGACTTCACTTTGGCTACGCCAATTTCTTATACATTGTCTATGCTATACCTTACCAAAGCTTTTTAAATGTAGCTGCAATTTGGAAAATAACAAACAATTTTGAGGGAAATGAGAAATAACATTTTTCTGCTTACTGAGGGATCCGATTAAAAACACTCACGTGAGTCGGTTTTGAATGCAGTGACAATGTGTTTAGTTGTAGTTTGGGAGACTTGCAGGGTTTCAGGTAGTAGTAATTTTAAAATGCATACTTTTGAGAAATTCTAGATCATGATGCAACTGTTTTCACTGAGAACAATTAAATTCAGCTTTGCATATAAACACAATTAAGGTGACTGGAGGCAGGCTAAGACTTCTGCTGCTGTATTCTGAATGGGACTGGCATGGCAAGCACAAAGCCTCACGATTAAAATGATGTAACATACCAGTGTTGCAGAGATGAAGAGTTGACCAACTCAGCAACCTTTTTCTGCTTAGTACTTGCCAGATGTTGTATGCAGTGTGATACACAGCTTTGTTGTTTGTGGACAACAAAAGAAAAGATAAAAGTTTTTCCTGTTACTTGTGCATTTCAGTGAAGACTTGGACATTTTCAAAAGATCTGTAACTAATGTTTCTGCTTTTTTCTGATTTAACCAGCTTAATGTGACTATAATCTAAACCACTTATAAATATTTTCCACACATCTTCCTGATATTTCCCTCTTCTCCTCCATCTCCTCCCCTATATTCAGTCATCTTTCCTTCTCTCTCTGTTTCATCTCTTCCTCCTCAGTAGACCTTCCTTTCTCCCTTCAGCATACTCTTTATCCCCTCTTTTCCCTCTACTCCTCATATAAACCTCTTCCGCCCCTTCCTGACATTTCCGCTGTGCTCTGTCTCTCTCCTCACAAGCCTTTCTTCCCTCTCTTTACTGCCCCTGTCCTCTTCCCCTGGTGTTTTCAATTTAGTGCCACTATGAAGTAGTTCAGATTGTAACGCTATCAATTAGTCAGCGACTCCAGCACATTTATTTAATGGGGCCAAGAGTGATCTTTGGTGATTTACAGGCTGCAAGGGAGATGTAAGGGAGAGATGTGCAGACATGGGCTGATATAGGTCTTTTACATCTGTGGGAACAGAGTCTATGCAATGTGTACCTTGAGGATTTGGGCCTGTGGTTTAAGGTCCCTGTAGTAATGCGGTGAAACCTCCATAAGATGAAAAGGTTTGCAGAGGAAGAGAAGAAATGCAAAGGAAAGAGAAAATGTTTGAGATTTTCTGGACAGCTAAATGCTTCTTTTCATATGTATTGGATTTCAACCGCAGCCTTTTATTCTGCAAGAGCCGCAGCCTTGTGATATGTTATGGAAATGCTTTAAGATAAAAAGCAGAAGGTAAAAATTTACACTGATTTTGGATGTTTGCTTCCAAAGAAAAAATGCACTTTTGACTGTCACTGTCACTGACAATGTTTAAAAATGGCTAACAATCATGTACCTTGGTTTTAACTTGGTATTAACTGACCTAATGCAGATGATGAAATGAAATGTTTCTAATGCAGCTAAATCTAAAAAATTACTTACAATTTTATTATTGGTTTAATTATGTTTAGCTAAAAAAGTAAGAGAGAGAGAGAATAAAAGTATATATATTTTGTGTATATGTAATTGTTTTGTTCAAACAGTTAAAGAGGCAGATGATATCAGTTTGTTGTTTACTGAAGAGCCAACCTATCTCACACAGAAACAATGTGCTGTCATTTAATTGCACAGTCAGCTGTCTAGGTCCATAACACTGCAGTACACAACATAATATGTCAAGAAGTATGTTTTTTTGAGGGTTGTCACAAACTATTCTGCTCATCTTCTTAAGTTTTAAAATATTTTTCCATGATTTGTGAGCAAATTTCATCTGGTAAAAGAAAATCCTCATCAATATGTATTTCCTACAGCGTTTTCATATTAATTAATTAAAAATAAATACTAATAATAAATTTAAAAAAAATCAATATAGCAGAAATCACTCCCTTTGACTCCATTTGACTTTCATGAATATTTCGTTTCTTCTGTCTGGTTTCAGGTAAAATGGATTTCAGATCACACTGTAAGTTTCTAAACTCACCTTATATACATTGTTTCTTCATTTCAACAGTATGACAAGTATTCATCTTCATTCCAAATAAAAAAAAAGAATAAATAAAACCCAATAATTAAAAGATAATATAATTAGATAATAATAATTAAAAGAGTTTGGATTTCTTCACATTCACAGGTGTTACTCATTGCTTTCTACGGAGGCAGGCAGTTATTGTTTAAGAGAAATACACTCACCAGTGACTTTATTAACTTTTAGTATTTATTAGTTACCTTGATAGTACCACATTGGACCCATTTTGCCTTCAGAACTGCCTTTAATTCTTCATCTCATAGATTCAACAAGGTGCTGGAAACATTCCTCAGAGATTTTGGTTCATGTTGACGTGATAGCATCACACAGTTGTTGCAGATTTGTCGGCTGCACATCCATGATGTGAATCTCCCGTTCCACCACATCCCAAAGGTGCTCTATTGGATTGAGATCTGGTGACTGTGGAGAAAATTTGAGTACAGTGAACTCACTCATGTTCAAGAAATCAGTTTGAGATGATTTGAGCTTTGTGACATGGCACGTTATCCTGCTGAAAGCAGCCATCAGAAGATGGGTACACTGTGGTCATAAAGGGACATGGTCCACAACAATATTCAGGTAGGCTGGGGCTTTAAAACAATGTGCAGTTGGTACTAAAGAGCCCAAAGTGTGCCAAGAAAATATCCCCCACACCATTACACCACCAGCCTGAACCGCTGATACAAACCAGGGTGGACCCATATTTTCATGTTTTTTTTACACCAAATTCTGACCCTACTATCCAAATGATGCAGCAAAAATCGAGGCTCATCAGACCAGGCAACGTTTTTCCAATCTTCTGTTGTTCAGAAGATTGGAAGATTTGGTGAGCTTGTGTGAATTGTAGCCTCAGTTTCCTGTTCTTATCTGACAGAAGTGGCACCCAGTGTGGTCTTCTGCTGCTGTAGCCCATTTGCTTCAAGGTTTGAAGCATTGTGCATTCAGAGATGCTCCTCTACTTACCTATTTGAGTTACTGTTGCCTTCCTATCAGCACGAAGCAGTCTGGCCATTCTCCTCTGACCTTTGGCATCAACAAGGGATTTTTTTCCCAGAGAACTGACGCTCACTGGATATTTTCTCTTTTTGGGACCATTCTCTACACAACTGTAGAGATGGTTGTGTAGGAAAATCATTTTTTCTCCCTTTTCATGCTCAATTTGAACTTCAGCAGGTCTCCTTGACCATGTCTAAATGCATAAATGAATTTTGCTGCTGCCATGTGATTGGCTGATTAGATATTTACAATAACAAGCAGTTGAACAGGTGTACAGGTGGCCAGTGAGTGTAGATGTATGTTGCTGTCCTACTTTTTCTGTTAACACCATAGAGAGCACGTGCATGGCCTCATATCATTTGACACATCAGTGCCTTCACAGTTGTCATCTTCATTCAAATCCCCACAAAAGCCTTGGCACTGTCTCACCCACTGGGGGAGACAGGCAAAAATAATGAGTCAGAGTTCATTTTTATCAGCATAAAGAGGTAGGCGGTGTGTTATTTTTCTTGTTAGTCTAGAAGAAATTGCTGTACTTTTGTTGTCCAAATAGCTAATTACTGTTCAATTTTATTAACAGTTTGAAGACAAAATGTATTGAATACACCTTGTTACTTTAAATTAGTGGGATTTATATTTTAAAGCAACCTCAGAGAAAATGATACAGTTCAACTGGAACAACAACTGACGCAGAAAACAAGACCTTGAAATAAAATAAGAAAAATCTCTTTACAACAGTTATAACAGAAACTGTACTTTTATTTGTGTAACTTGTTAATCTTAGCTATTTGTATCACAAGTTCCTCCAGTGGCTGCTTGAGGCTGGCTCTAAAACACAGACCTGAAACTACTGACTGATGCTATAAATTCATCAGTAAAGTGTTTACTGAGGTCACAGAGGAGAGGAGCACGGGGCTGTTTTCCCATAGACTTCTATAGGACTGGAAGGTTTTTTTTTTTGCAACTTCAGGAGCTGCCCCCTTCTGGCCATTAAAAAGAATGCACTTTTCATACCCCGAAGCTATGCCCACCTTTTATATACAGTCTATACTCCAAAAGTAAGTCAATACCAATAGACTCACATGTCCAGTTTCAGCAATGTAAATAACATGTTTATAGCCTGGTGCCAAAAAAACCCCCCAAAAAAACTTTAGGTATCTATAGATAATTTCTCCCTCCATAATAACTATGAAGCGAAATAATGTTTAGATTTTGTCAGATTTTAACTTGATTTTAACAGAATTATCTGAAGAATATTATGGCCTGTTTTGAGGAACGACCCATCCAAGAAGTCTGTGCTTCAGTTTTGGTGAGTGAAATTCAAGTATGTTACTTAGCACTAATTAGCAGATATCTGTGTCTGTGCGTTGCACCCGTACAGTTTATGGATGCTAAGCAAACTGCATGGCATGTGCCTCTCGCTCTCCTCTAAATCGAAAATGCCAACGTTAAGGCTTCAAAATCCCAGAAACCAGTGGTTCTTGTCACGGTGGGTACAAT
>VUQI01029916.1:0-22971 GCA_015106735.1 Paratilapia polleni | reverse complement strand
CTATAAACTAGTGACAACATAACTCCCAAATTCCAAATACAAATATTTTCATTTAGAGCATTTATTTGTAGAAAATGAAAAATGGTCAAAATACCAAAAAAGGTCCAGTGTTTTCAGACCTCAAATAATGCAAAAAAACCAAGTTCATATTCATTTTTAAACAACACATTACTAATGTTTTAACTTAGGAAGTGTTCTGAAATCAATATTTGGTGGAATAACCCTGATTTGCAGTCACAGCTTTCATGCGTCTTGGCATGCACTCCACCAGTCTTTCACATTGCTGTTGGGTGACTTTATGCCATTCCTGGCGCAAGAATTCAAGCAGCTCAGCTTTGTTTGATGGCTTGTGACCATCCATCTTCCTCTTGATCACATTCCAGAGGTTTTCAATGGGGTTCAGGTCTGGAGATTGGGCTGGCCATGACAAGGTCTTGATCTGGTGGTCCTTCATCCACACCTTGATCGACCTAGCTGTCGAACCTAATTTTGCCGTGGTCTCTTAATGGTCTCTTAATTTTTTCCGGAGCTGTATGTCAAACTGGCTTTCCGAAGTTTCTGTCCTTTATGCACAGACAACAAGCACTAGATTACTGTAATACTGAAGAAAACAGGATACTTCTTGAGCATCTTTATTCTGTGATTTATTTGAAATCAACTACAATACAGTATAAATTGCAGTACAATCAGTACAATAATCAAAATCAATCAAAAAATTCATTATGCATTTCTTGTTCATATGTTTTGACTATAGTGAGACTCGGGGAAGATTTGTTTTAATTTCTTTAATTTTTTTTTTTTTTGGACTCATCTTCATCTCACACATAATTTTTTTTTACCTCTTTCTATCTGCATTACACAACATATGCTGTAACTTTCTGAACCTGATTCCTGTAAAACCCCATCTGGAACAAAGCAGTATATATAAAAGAAGAGTGCTGTGAATATTTTCTTCCCCACTTCTTGCTAATCCTGTCCGAAGTCTGGGGCTTAAGAAGGAATTTAAGAAGTGACTCCTTGATTAAACCGCTCACAACTCCCATTAATGAGGTGCCACAAGGAGACACTGCTAAGAAATAAAGGGGAAAAAAACTGGGAAACACTAGTAAGGAAGTCTGCTCCTCTATTATTTATTTCAAAAATGGTGGTTTTCCCACTGCGGGTTGGGAGTGAGTTGCTTTTACAGGCAGAGGAACTTGAAGAATCTTATCACCCTGTTAACCTAGCAAAATGGAGCATTGTAACAGGTGGTGAATTTTGTGAAAGGATCTATTTTAACCAAAGCACAACCTCTTTTGAAATCTAAATCTTTTCTTCCTAAACCTAATGAACAGAATGACAAATTAAAGTCTTAAAAAGAAGATAAAGGAAACTGGGCATACCTCTGTTTTTCCAGGAAAAAACTGTTTACCATCACAAGATATCAGTAAATAAACAAACAAATAGAAATGATTAGGCCAAAATTATGCTGTCACAATTTTGGTGCAGGTTTTGCTCTCTGGACCAGCATAGCTGCTATACATTGAGTTGAAACACTGGATTTCATCATAAGACCAGGACAATCCTTTTAATGGTGACCATTATTGGAAAAAGCAGCATAGCTAAGTAATTCTGATGTCATATCGCTTCCTTTCACACCTGAAGTGTACCCCAGAATGGGTACAATAGGTGTTTGTCTTTCCTCTTTTTGTCTCCAGGTAAATAAGAAGCCTTTAGACAGCGTAGATTGTTTACATTGTATTGTAAGTTTAAGGATGCAATGTTGATGATAATACAACATGGAAACAAGGAACACTGTCTGGTGCACACACAAAACCACAAAGACAACATAATTACTCTAATCAGAGGTGCAGCCATAGTACCCAACAGCCTAATGTACCTGGACTGCTGTTCTATACACAGTCTGCTTGACTCAGAAGTCTCCAAATGTGTTTCAGTGCAAGAGGAGTAAACACAAACAATCCCCTAGGCTTGTGTCCGTTTTCTATTTTATGACCAGTGTGTGTGTGTGTGTGTGTGTGTGTGTGTGTGTGTGTGTATGTATGTATATATATATATATATATATATATTGCTCTTAGACATTCATAAATCGTGAAGGATTTAGTGCTTTAGTTTTTGACACATATTTGACGCCTACACTAATGCAAGAAAAGACATACAGAGGTTGCTCATTTACATAATGCAGGCACACTGACCAGCTCCAGTGTGGTTACAAATCATTGTAATACAAATGTAGGTGAAGCTACAACTGCTGAGGGAATTATGAAAGCCAAGAAATGGTTTAATAATTTGATGATTCAATCCAAGCAACAACTTAATAAATTTAATCACAGTATAACTATCAGGGAATTTATAGTACTGGAAAATTTGACTTTACACAATAACTGCCTTTGAAATAAAAAAAAACAGTTTAGCAGTTTCAGAATTATTATTCTTAAAGATCCCCTCCAGGCATGTTTGTAAATTCTTAAAAATACTCTGCTTTGAATATTAATTTGTGTTTAATATAATTTGAAATATTTCTAACCAGGTAATGGATGGATTTGTGAGTAAAAAAAAAGTAAAAAAAAAAAAGTCCATTTTAGAAGTGTTTGTGTCTTCAACCACATCACATTTATAAAAGGCATCCTATAGACGAGGAATGGCTTCCAAATCATGCCTTTAGTTTTAGATGGAGCATAGAGAAACTTTCTTACACTGCACATCATCCTGTACAATGCATGTAACACAAGCTTATACAGTTCAAATATGGTCTTTATTGGCTTCTGTAGAGAATGATCCTGAACAAAATATTGGAAAAAAAAACCATTGGGAGATGAGCATCAAGTGGTGTAGGTTAAAGCCAAAATTATAAGTACTGACTTGTTTTTGTTTGCATGTTTGAGAGTTTTAGTGTTTCCATAACTCGCCACCTCACTTCTACAGCCAATTTTTAACCTAATATGCAACTTTGGACTGTGGGTGGAAACTAGAGCTCCCAGAGAAAACCCACGCAGACACAGGGAGAACATTCTAGAACATTCACACCCCGAACCTCGTTGCTGTGAGGCAACTGCGCTAACCACTGTGCCGCCCAAACCTCTACTTCACTACAGTAAACCTGACGTCCTGGAGGTAATCAAAAATAAGGTTTAAGTTATGCTAATCACATTTTCAGTCATGGCTAACACACACACAATCACAAAAACAGAAAAAGGCACAAAAATACAAAAGATATGAGAATGAGGGGGATTTTTTTTTTTCCCCCATTGAGTACTGTGTTAAACGAGAGATATTCAGCATTTTCAGTTGACTATCTATGATGAACCCTGACAGGAAGATAAATGTGGTATGTGGCTGTCACAGTGAAGTGCCCTGGGGCTTTGGAAACTACTGTACAAGTTAGCACCATGACTGCAAAACTACTTACTCTGAACCAACCCATTACTCAACTCTTATTTAATCCATAAATGTGGCAGGACTTAACCTTAATTATTCCCTGTTTTTATTAATGGACAATAAATGGCCTTTGAGTTAATAAGCTTTTGCTGTTAATAAAAATGCCTTGACGTTAATTAAAAATCTGTCTCGATGACAAATGTATGCATTTGTCGTCTGTGTGAAAGGCATTCAAAGATCCCAGTTGGTTTTAAACAAGCTCTGTTTTTAAAATGGTTATCAAGTGATGCTTTAAGGGTGCGAGCATTAGACACAAAATTCACTGAATATTTCTCAATACCTCAGGGATGTTCTGTAAACTGTAAAATGCAAGAGTCAAAACAACACAATAGTGCAGTTTTGACCCAGCGGTTGTTTGCCAGGAAGAAAAGGGAGCAAAAGAGACTGCATGCCATGAGCTGAGGTTATGAGAAAGAGGGATACCATGTATTCATACTGTATGGGCTGACCTTTTAAAATGCCAGCCTTTGTCGTCAAGGAATGACCCTCTGGCAAAGGAGAGCAGTTTCATCGCTGCAGCACATACATGCATAAAGTGTCCATCTGCTCGGACCAGTTTTCTTTTACCAAGAAGTTAGTGTAGAGAAGCAGTTTAAAATGAATCAGTCAGTTGTCTTTTTATATGCACATGAATATCAGTTAGTGTAAACAGGGCAGATAATGCACTGCGGTGTGATGGGAGATAAAATGATGTCATATTAAGCTTGTTTTTGGAGTCCATTTTTGGTCTAATCCAGCTTACCGTTTACATCCTGTTTGACAGAAGCAAGCACATTTTAACCTGACAGCAGACAAACAGGAGCTGGAGGTGTGCGGTCTTTGTATAAGCCTCATCTCAATATTCTTCCTAAACACATTTTACAACAACAAAGAATTTGGGAATTTAAAATGTATTATTATCCTTTGCATACATCATGTGTACAGCACTGAAGAGCCCACTTTACACAGTCAATTACTACATGCAGCTTCATCATAGCTTCATCATAGCTCTTGCATGCAAATGAGACTACAATCGCTGCATCAGCCTGTTGGGGTGTTAAACAGTATTCTATGTATAGTCTTTTCCAACATCTCATACAGTGTACACAGGCTGTATAAACGAAGTGAACATACATACCCTGAGATCATTCATTAGTTTAGGTAATACCATTTTAAAGCCTTTTAAACCAGACATCACAAGTTCGAAACTGAATGCACCCATGGCTCTAAATCATTATTCTGCTTTGTCATCTATTTGATTTTAATTGGACCATAATTTCAAAATGGTCATGATGTTGTATTAAATAGTTTAAACTTGCAAATGAGACCAAAAAATAACGAGGAAAGTGATTGCTGTGGTTACAGATCAAATAAACAGCAGGGTCATCGTCATTGTTATAGACTTCTATTCAACAGGCATATTCCATTGGCTACACATATTAATTATATACATTATACAGTGGCTACTTTGTTTTTCTAGGACTGAAAATCATATTTGTAAGAGACGTTGGAGCTGGAGAGGAGTGAAGGTCAGATGCACATTTTAACTGCAGTTTTGCATTTATATATTGTCTTGGGTATATAATTTTAATTTAAGGTTATACAGATGAAAAAATCCTGATCTGAACTTTTTAGTTTATGTTTATATTATTATGAATACTTACTGCATTTTTGTTTTGAAGGAAAAAATATATTCACTCCCATACATATAAAAATAGGGTACACTAGTTCTCAGGTCCCACCTTTGCATTGCATGGGTAAAATATTGGTATTCGCAGATCAGATCAGACAGTCATACTTTACATTAAAGCTGCTCCGTCCTGCTGTTATTAGAAAACCCATGTTTTATTATTCCTCTGCCAAGGAGAAGGAATTTTGCAAAAACTACCAAGCCCCATTTCTTGAAACCTGAGGTGGGTCATGGGCAGAGAAAGACCTCTATAAATTTTGATGCAGCTCTATATCACTGTCTTCAAAAACTGAAAAACAGGCTATTGCCCTTTGCACAAGATATGCTCTCCATATGGGTTTCTAGTTCATTTTATACATTTTTTTCCCTCATATTTGTTGTGAAATGTCCATGACCACTCATTCCCCATACAAGCAGTTTTACAGCACAGCTCCCCATCCTTATATACCCCCACTCGATATTCTCCTGAGGGGTCAAGCAGTGAGACTGGTTCCAACAGTTAAGCATCTATATAATGATTAAATTGCTGCTGGTTGAGACAAGGTAGCATGAATTCCTTTCAAGCTGATTTTGCTCAAACACATGAATTATGAAGGAAAAGGCTCTCTGTGGCAATCCACAAACTGTGTGCTGCAAATCTAAAGATAGAGCCAACAGCAGGTCAAGTTAACCTCCCCTGCACTGAGCCTACAGTGTTGTAAAACCTCAGTAGGTTCAATGAAGAGAACGTTCAAGTACTTATTTAATGCAATGTAATGCTGAAAGCATGCACATGTGAAAGACGTGAAGCAAGTGATGCATATTATTAATAATGTATGGCACAGTTGGACTGCTGGCACTGATAAAAGAGCTATTTAAGTGGGTGAGACAATGCGCTAGCTTGCGTGCTGGTGTATGAGTGTATGAAGTCAAGAAGAAACAAAGTGTCATGAAATGTTTATTTGATAACTTTTTTTTTTTTAAAGGATCAGACTCATTCAACTCTACCACACATCTCTCAGGTTTGCATCATTTAGTTGATCCAGATGTTCTCAAATGCAGGATTATGTGCTGGAAAATGAAAATGCGTTTCTGTCATGCAAAATAATGTTCTGGCATTGCATAAGGCCAGTACTTTTAATGCTCCATACACCGTATTATGTAAGAGTGTAAGGTGACTTTAGGGAGTGTTACCTCTTTGAAGACATCATTTATTAGCATTCATTGGTACAACCTCAACCCCGCCACCCATTGCACAGATCAAAACGTTGCCAACAGCAGGGCAGAGGGACGTGGGTGGCATTCTCTCTGACCCCAGATCTTTGAGAGACCTCATTTGCAACTCAGGTGTCATGTGCAAATTCTTTCAGATAGGTAATGTCATGGAATACTCAGCAATCTGTCATGCTATGATGACAGGTCTGTTTGCAGACAGAGATTGGGTGCGATTTGAAAGGACAATATGCCATTAATAAGGAGAATGCATGTATATTGTGCATATTTTACATACTTGTGAAAGACAAGGCAAAGTCAATGGAAATTCTCAGGACTTATGGATTTCCTCACTCCTCAAATGTTGGCTTATACGAGCACCCTACTGTTAAGGGCCATCTGACTCATTAAGTGAACTCTGAGTGAAAGTTAAAGAGACACTCCAAAGGTTTTATGTGTCAAAGACAAATAGTAGTCATGGTTTATACAACTCATTTTACAAAAAGGATTCCATTATTATCTCGCTTAACGACCCTCTTGCGGCTGTAGGAGCTTTGTCGAGCTGCAAAACGTTTAATATTTCAGCCATTTTTAGACATGCTACCTGCGTGGGAAGACAATCTCCGCATGCAGTGATTGAAATGTCTTCAGTTTTTTTTTTTTCCATTCCCAAAACAATGAAGCCTTCATGCAAACTCTTGCCTTTCAGTAGCTAAATCAGATGAACACTCTTCTTAGGTTTTGGCATGCCCACTGCACCTTAGACACTGTAATGCATTACAGTGTCTAAGGTGCACAATATCAATATATTTGCAGTATGTTGTTTCCCCTCACCCACGGCGTGCAACTAAAATAAATAAATATAATAAATAAACTAAAAATAAAATAGAGAGCTATATGGCCAAGTTAGTAAAGAAACTAGCAGATTATTAGCCAGTATTTGCATGTGATCCATATTTGCCTAATACTCCCCTTCTCAAATGATAGGAGCACTTTCATATCATCTTCAACTTATTTACAATAGCTGTCACATTCAAGGTCTAAGCTCATGCATTCACAGTAGACTTGATTTAAACTAATGGTAATTACGGTATGCTTCTTCTTTAAGGTATTGGTACCTTTAAGGTACAGCAACCAAACAAATATAGAATAATATATTTATTTTATGATACGTTTGTTCAATACGAGTCAAAAGTTTGGGCACACTCGTGTGGAAATAGGTGGCCAACATGTTGCATTCCACAGTACAGATAGCAAGACATTTCTAAACAGACTTCATACAAAAACAAAAAAAATTTACTTTGTATCTTGGTTTCACTAATCAACCACAATCCCCTTGTTTATTTTAAATGCACCTATCACTTGGTAACATGGTAGAAGATTAAAGAAGATCTAATTCCAGAGGACACCACAGTCTGGTCTGTTCTTGTAGGTCCTTTGTGGTTTTGGTTTGGCACCAGATATATTCTCTGTGGCTCAGATCAGACAAATAACAACACTTACATTTATCTGACAGTGTGTTTCTGTGATGTAGCTGATGTTCTGTCTCTTATCTCATATGGCAACCAGATTTGTGATGTTTATGTGCATACACATCTGTGGTTGACAGTATATGCTCTATTTGTATTAAGAAGTGTTATTCACTGTTGTGTTCTTGTGAATGAATCCTTAATACAATTTAGACCCTGGCAGAAGGAAGGGATGTTACTGATGTTGAAGTGGCAGTAAACACTGAATG
The DNA here is from genome assembly GCA_015106735.1 of Paratilapia polleni. Taxonomy (NCBI): domain Eukaryota; kingdom Metazoa; phylum Chordata; class Actinopteri; order Cichliformes; family Cichlidae; genus Paratilapia; species Paratilapia polleni. The sequence goes on along the minus strand of VUQI01029916.1, from coordinate 14,934 downwards.
CACAGAGCTTAAGCACTCTGTATTTAAGTCATTAGGCTTGACTTCCTGTGTCCATCCCTTGAAAAGTGCATAAAGGACCATGGATTTGTCACTGATTATTTTGATGAAAGTTATTTTGAATGAAGTGTTCTGAGCTTGATGAATTTCCTTTTAAAAGATGTGTAGCTCACATCTTTTTTTTAATGCATTTGACTTTTATTTACTTGCATGCAGCTTGATTTATATCAAGAAACTGATCGCCACACCACAGAAAAGGTATTGTACCACTGTAGCATCTTTTGAGATGCTGAGAAATGAAAAGAAAAAATAAATTTTTCAGTGTGCCATGTTTCACTCTGTTACATCAACTATAATCCAGAGTGACAGCTGTTGATGACCTACGCCACATGTATGCCAACAGCAGCGCCTCAATTATACAGCGTGAAATTGTAACTGTCTGAATTCCAGTTGAACTTTTACAACTCCATGCCTGTTTGCACTCGAACAATGTTAAGCCCACCACAAGGCAGTGTGGGCACTTGGGCTGCTGTAGGTGGGTTTATGGAGAGATGGGGAACACTGCTTGCAGGCTCCAGAATCTCATTAAGTATATTGTGTTGCCAGAATGAAAGCAGAGGTGTACTTGGCAACACCTAACCGCTACAACCAAGGGAGTCAGGAAATCTCTGTGGCTTAGTAACACCTCACATTGCAGACAGAGCTTGTCAATGGGATTTTGGGAGGATATTCTGCTGCCTGTCACCGTGACAGAGGCAGAACTCACATGACATGACAACATAACACGATGCCTCTAAAGGCAAAGTTTATTTTCTTTTTAAATCCCTTTATCTGATTCTAATGTTTATTTGGAGTTGCAGCTTAATGTGCTGAGCATTCCCACAAGTGACAGTTTGTTTCTTACTCATTAAAGTATGCTGTTGTGGTCATTGATGGGTTAGCAGGAAAGACTAATTTTTGGTAAACAAACCATATTATTTGTTACCTTTTTTCATATGGCAAAAATTGTCTCATATTTATTAATTTACAGCCTGAGGAAAAAGTAAGAGAACCCTTTGAAATTAGCATTTATATGGACATATGTCTTTAAATGGCTTGATTGTTACAAGATGCAATTTACAACTATGAAATAAAATCTATTTTCCCTAAAAACAGAAATCATTGTATTGTTCTTGGCTGTACTGAATTCAACAAACAATATTTCCACTGTATGCTAGAATGCAGTCATCGGAATAAGACTGGAGGTCTAGGTTAAACATGCTCATGTGAACAATTCCTCATGAAAAATAAATGAATAAATAAAAAGATCTCAGATGATTTGCACAAAGCTGGAAGTGATTACTTAGGCCTTACTTACTTCTGACAAATCCAGATAGTATCGAGATTGATTTTAGAAAGCCTAGACACTAAAAAGCAATATAAAGTCACATTTTTGCAAATCTAATCCAAACCACATTTTTTTTTTTAAAATATGATTACAATCAAATTTCTTAAGATGTGTTTCAATGTGGACACTTGAGATGCACAAACAGTGGTGTCAAATCTGCAGTGTCAGAAGTGCTGAACAAAATCCATGCAGCTACCCACCGAATACTATAGAGGACATAACGCTCAGCTGTCTATATACACATTTGGTAAGGTTTGGACATACAAATCATCTGACCTGATTACAGTCAGTGTGTGTCTGCAATCTGACAAAAAAATCCAAAATCATCTGAAAGAGTTTCAGTGTTCTTAAGTCAACAACTGGACAAAGTTTGTAAAAATTCAGATGATTTTGCTCTTTTAGAAGTGGGTTCTCAGCTGAGGTTACAAAGGTACAGTGCATATTATTCAGATATTAATCAATTTTAAGAAAAAGATAGCATATCAGTTTAAAGTTGCCATACACACATCATAGTGCATAGTTGGATGAAACGTGAACATTCCATGAACTGAAATTTGCCAAAGCGCAAACTGACACTCCACAATACCACTACTAGACAAATGATACTAGCTTGAATAACTTGGCAAGAACTACCAGGCCTATGTGTGGATAAAATGTGTGTATACAAAAGAGAAAACTTCCTCCTAAAGTTGAAGTATCATGAATTCCATGCTGTCGTTGTGTGACAAACGATTCAAAGGGCCATCTGACTTCTTTAGTGAAGTAGTAGAAATGGTTGAGTTGTGTTCTTGTTGATTAAAAGGAGCTTTGTCAAGCCAAAAAGAAAGTTACCTAAAGCTTCATACTCATTTTTAATCATGCCTGCTGTGTGAGAATGCACTGTTGGAACATTACAAATGAACTACATGCTAACACTTACTTCGCTGCACAGATTAGTTCTTTTTGTTCTTCTGCTTCTCTTGTCAGACAAGGCTTAAAAGTTGCTTCTCCCATTGAATATGGCCAGTGAGAGCCACTGAGGCATGCAAGGTGTTATGTACATATTGATGAGACCGGGTTACCCTAAGGCAGAAAGAACACTTCAGGAGATTCAGATGTAATTTGTAGAATCCTTTACTGTGGCATACTTAGTACCAAGAAGAACAAGGCAACCACACAGTTGCAGTTCTTGACAGGTCATATTATCATCCCAACTCTGAGGCTATCCTTTCCCTAGTAGTATTTTATACTTTGGAAAAGTATATTTAAACACTGAACTGGTAGCTGTGTGTTTGCATTCAGTGTCTACACATGGACGATGCTATGAAAACAAAATGACATTTGCGTAAATTGCAGAATACAGCTTATTGCATTTGCAAACCAGCTACAATTACAGTTACTGCATTACGTGTCATATTCACCTTCTTGTTTGACTTTGTGTTCAGGTGTTTTATGTGAGGCACCACTCAGGAAAACCGAACAAAATTACTTTTTTCCCCTCCTGCTTCCCCGACCTTTCTTGCCAGTTTCTTTCAGAGACAAATATTTGTCCCTCATGTATTTACGTTTCTTTGTGCGCTATGGTTTTGACTCTCCTATGAAAATATAGCCATTTATATGACTTCTCAGATGGCACCAAATTCTTCAGACTTCTTTAGTTAACCTCTCTTTGAGTCGATCCATTCTCTTCCAGTTGATTTGAAAAATGGCAGCAGAAGAAGTAGCCAGAAATGAGTAGGAGGAAATGACGACACTGAACTGGCCAATCACAGTCATTTTGGTCTGCGTTGATATGACAGGTAATTAGATTTCTAGGGAAGTGCATTTCAGGTTGACAGTTGAGGAATGATAATTCAGACTAATTACAATATAGGCACAGTTTTTTTACCTTCAGTTGTCCAGGACTTGGAATATCTGTCTCTGCAATTTCAGACTCCATCCCAAATAATGAGCTCACTGTAGACACATTTGTTAATGTGTGGTGCCTCCAGCATTGAAAAAGTGAAAATTTGAAAAACTCAGCAAACAGTGTGTCAGAAACATTGTCCTCAGTCTAGATGGACCATGACATAGATGTGAAGAAATTTAATCAGTTGCGCTCTGTGTGGTTGTGCTAAAGATGAGGACCCCACTGCATTGTCTCCATTCTTGGGACCAGCCAGTATCTGAGATGTTGTCGTGAAAAATTTTTTTCATCTTTTCCCAGATTTGCAGTGTTGGCAGGCACATTAAAGTATCTATTCATTTGAATTAACCCAAAGCAAGTCGTTCATTGTTTCCAGTGCTGTTGGTACATGAATTATGTGTTTACTTGCAGCACAATGAACCATTAGGTTGAGTCACCATAAGCAGCAAGCACCTTTATTTGTGCCAATTAGATATGATATGGAAGTCATGCCCACCTGCACAATTCTGTGTGGTTTTAGAAAAACTAATTAGAAATACTTCCTCCTGCTGAAATGATCAGGAAACTGCAGACTGTGTACTCTGTAGATTGTCTAGAGTAACAGTTTCTGATTGCTGATAAATAAAATTTCATTCCTGTTCATTTGCAGAAACATTTAAAAATCTAAACAGACTAAAACAAAAGTATCAGCATGGCTGCATACTACTGCACAAAAAGTGAGAATGTATTTGTTCTGTCATATTTTATGTGAGCAGACCCTTTAAAGAAGCTTCATATCTCTGAAGCTGTTGGCAGGTTTTTAATGGAGATACTGCAAAGGATGGCTATTTTCAGGGATCAAGCCATCTGCTTTTTTGTTATGCTAGACTGCTGTGACACAGTGCTTATTATCCAGTATCGTACTGACACTATTTAATTTGATGTGTCTTGTCCATTGCCATAAGACTGCAGCTCTTTCTGGTTCAGCCAGTGGGATTTTATGTCAGTTACTGTTCTACCCCGAGCATCTGATTTGGCAAAGATAGGCGCTTGGCAGATGCAGATCTTAAGAGGAGCCTTGTTTTAGCAGAGATATATTGTTCTATAAAGACAATAGACATTGTAATGGGACTTCAAAATTGCTTTTGTTTGTTCACCTCACCTGAGGCAGCCTGAACCCAGAACACAGTTTTTGCCCCCCCCACCAAAATAAACACTCTGAAACCTTGTTGTGTCTACTTTTCTTTCCCTCACTTTCTGTGCTTTTATCTCCTCTCATTAGGATGAGAAGCAGCAGTGGGTTCTGGGAGGACATGTGCTATGACATGGTCACAGAATTTTAATGAGGAGATTTATTAAGAGCTGTATTATTCCACCATTCACATTTCCTCCCTTTATGAAGCTAACAGATTTAGTCAGGGAGGACTTCTCTGAAACCTTATCTGAAAACATCTAGGACCTGAATCTGCCTGTTTGACCTTTCTACATATCTTTATCTATTTACCCTAACCATCCTTTAATTCTAAAGACTGAAATCAAAGACTTAGAGGGATGTAATCATCAAACTGGAAAGCAAAATAGGTGTTTTTTCTCTGCTCCCTCCTACACTCTAAAGTGAACTTTGAATGTTTGATGTTTTAATTCTACTGCGACCATGTGATTTTGGTACCAGATGCCAAAATTGTTGCTTCATTCTGCATTTTTATCTTTTTGTTGTTGCCTTTTGCTAACACTGGGTGTTTCTGCTGTGCACCTCTCTGTTTTAGGTCACCCAACAGACCCAACAAATGTGATCGAACCACATAGAAGAGGTGTTGTATGAATCAACATGAATCAATATGTGTTTGGATACCTGACCTGACCACACAACAGATCCTCTTACTGTGAGTACAAATGTAATGCACAAGAAATGTTTCAGTGGCACTGAAGTGTAGTCAGTCATTCACACTACAAATGGTAGAATGTAACTTAGTAACTTTACTAAAGTTCTGTACTTAAAGTGTGAAGAGACGACTCCACCAGCACAGCCCACATTGCCAACAGAAAGTTGCTTCTGAACCCTAACAGGTCCCAGAGCTTTTTCCATCGAATGAATCCCTGTTTGAGGTTCGCTCTTGCTTTATTTTCTGTTTCTATCACTCTCCCCCTTGGTCTCTTCCAACAACCCGCCTTTTTTGTTGTTTTCCAAGGTAGAATTTCCACAGGTACTCCTGTTGTTCCATGTTCACCATCTCAGCTACCTGGAGAAAGCTACCAATAGCTATCACAGAGAACAACATCTCAACTGAGCCTTGATTAATCCCAGGAGGTTTCATATGGCAGACAGAGTTGCATAGTAAAAGTGATGCTCAAATGGACCAATCTAAAAATTTATGGTGTCATTACTCTTTCACCATTACATAATGCAATCAGCATTTACTAATTTAATGATACAATTTAGTGTACATGTATAACTCCACTGTATTAATCAGTTTTTTGGTTGCATGTTACTTTTCATATTATTGTTTTACATTAAAAATGTTAGCTATTCCTCACATTTTTTATGTCATTTTGTGTAATATCAGTATTTGGTTTCTTGCACTTTGTGCATCATTGTACCATGTTAAATGCTTAGACATGACACTCTAATGTGCCTAAGCAGTAATAATCTTAAGACCCCTCAAGTTTATCTTGTAGTAATTAGGAGGGGGCACCTCCTATTTAGAATACAGTTTCCTTGTGTTTATGTCCATGTGCAACTGTAAGCTCAAAACACCAGACTTGCTTGGGGTTCTGTAAGGACAGGGTTCATTTGTAGGCATACATGTTGCATGGATACACATTAAAAACTGCACAATGGCCTCCTATCAGCAATAAGAAGAGCTGCTTTTTTTTCTTGTGTCTGGCTGGACAACATGAAAAACTAAAATAAAAAAAAAAGAAAACCATGTGACTAAGCATGTGAAATACAGCATAAACATAATGACATAGATGGGTGCATGAAAAAGTGTTCTCTTTACTTTTTTGGTTCATGTGCAGTGGGCACACTGGCTCTCTGAAAGGCCCAAACAGACAGAGGTGGATGATGAAATAAACATTACACACACCCATGTGGACCCTTGCAGATGACATACTATTAACTGGCCTTAAAGAATCAGTGGACAAATGTAAATAATAGAATATAAAAAAGCCATTACAACTCACTCCACTTCAACCAGGTACAACAGCAAAATGCTACACTGCAATGCGTTAGTAATGTTAGTGATATAATATATAACATAAGTCATACTGGTAATTCTTCTATACAGTCTGCTGATGATGCTTTTACTTTTAGCTGACTTTTTTTTTTTCTTTACTCTTTTTTTTTTTTTTACATTGTTGCATGGGTACTTTCACCTAATTACAAAAAGTCATAACTCTTCTTTCACCACTGCAAACCATATATTCCTTTCTGATATATCAGTTATGTTTGTGGTGTTTAAACTTACAGTACCAGTCCAAATATAGGATGGCCATAGCTCCATTTACAATGTCTGCTTTTGAAACAAGACACACTCTTCCCTGAGATACTGTCATTTGTCATCATCACTGAAGCCTTTTCACGTATAAAACTAAAACATGAAATCTGTTAAAATCCATATTTGTTTATCTTGTCTGTCAATCACAGATTCACACATTCTTCTGTCTGGCTGTTGAAGCACTCTGAATAATTTTCTTTGACAGTAAACATTCAGACAGTCCCCCCCCTTCTAAGTCTGACAGCCGTAATTCTTGGCTGTTTGACATGATGTCTCGTAGCTTCTTTTTTTTTTTCTTTGCTAAAGATGCCTGGAAACACTATGAATTTATCCTCACCCATTATGGATGGATGCATTTCCACTGTGGCAGCAAAACACATTACACTTCAGAAATTCCAGTAGGTTAAACTGGGGATAACCAAACAAAGAATCAAGGATTTGTGTACACTCCAAATGAATACCTGCTGTTCTAAACATGTACACTAGTTGTTTGGTTGTTTTTAGACTTTTACGGTATTATACTGTAGATAACAAGAGATTTTTGGTGGTGGGGTGTCATAATTGGAGACCGGCAGGACCCACAAAGCAGACTCAGCAACCAGGTTACAGTTAAATGAATTTTATTGTAATGGAAAGTTTTGTCAACAAACAGTGAATGGAGGGTTAAGGGCGGCCTCTATGAGATATGGTTCACGGGAGCTCTGCCAGAAAAGAGAACAAATATTAGAAGACTGTCCAGGAGGTGGGTATTGCAGGTAAGTGAATTAATTGGCTCCAACAGGGTCTTACTTGAATAATTGTAGAGGCAGAGCATGGAAGGAATACTGGGTCAGCAGGTGCATATCCATAAGGCAGCAGGTGGAGAGCAGGCAGGCAGGTTTAACGCAAGCAAGCGAGTGTTTTCAAAATCCAGGTGGAGCCAAGGAGTAACTGAGTTGCAGGAGCCATCGAGAAAACAGCAGGTAAGTTGAACTCTGAGGCAAGAGGATCCAAGCAAGGTCTTCAGGTGAGTAACTACAGGGAGCACAAAGAAATAAGGTAAGTAGTCACAACACTTCAAACAGGTTATGAACTGTGGAGGCCTAAGTGTCACCATATTGACAAGGACAGTCTGGCAGGGAACTGAGGCACCACCTGTTCTTCTTATACCTGCAGCCTGATGACATGATTACCCACAGGTGAGGCAGGAATGACTCAGACCAGGAGGCTCCGCCCATAGGCGGAGACCAGAAACAAATCCTGCCCGGCGACTCCACCTGAGAATATTGAGGAGTCCGCAGACAAAAAAGAGGAAAGAAAAATGAAACCAACCCAGACCTGCCGAACCATAACACTGGGGTACTGGAATCTTAAAGTATTTTATACTTTTTGACTTAAGAGGCTTTTGTACTTTCAAATCTAATTATTATTATTATTATTCAAATTTGATTTAGAATGGGTTATTGCTATTCAAACTCCAGCAGCATAATAACTGAATACTGCACCCAGTATTTTGGTTAGTTTACCCATTTGAGTTCCATTGAAGGAAAGACAGTCCTGCATCATAGCTTTTACAGTACATGCACCTATCCTTGTTAGAAAACATTATAAAGTCATCTGAGTTTGGATGGCATAGGGTTAGAGTTTAGAAGGTTGCGTAGTGCTAAACCGCTGACTGTAGTATTCAGACATTTGTAAAGGAGTATCCTTATTTGCAGTACAAGGCACTACACCACATGCTCAAGGAATCGGAAAGCAGCACATGTCCTACTTAAAATAAGTAAGCCACGGTTTCAAAACAAGGCTGAAGAAGGGAAGACAGTAAATACTGACCTACTGCAGTAACCAGGTTATACAGTGATATACAGTTATTGTTCAATTTCATATAACCTGATTTCGTTTAGTAACCTGGTTACTTATGCACATGTAAACAGACTGGAGGGTAGATTTACTAGGTGGCTTTTGTGCCTTTGTTTCAGGTGCAGATGTGACATATTCTGTCTCAAATACATGTGTTGTATTTTTCAGATAGGCGCAGGAATCACAGGTTGCATCTTTCTTCTCATTATTGTAAATGATAGTAGGATACAGGTTAGATATTTAATTTACTCCGCCATTCAGTATTGCAGGAACAATTCTCAAAGGCAGAACCACTAGGAAGGCCGTGGTCGTGAAAAAGAATCTAAAATCTTACAGATACAGGTCTGAAGCTCCAGTTAATGTATGTATCAAACATATGGATGAGAGGAAATGCAATGAAATGAGTGTTGGGGACTGACGGTTTTAGCATTTCTAAACCTGCTGATCTCCTGGGATGCTCCTGTGAGTTTCTAGAGTTTTGTCAGAATGGTGCGGAAAACAAAAAAATCCCTGAGCGAATGGCAGGTCTGCAGACTGTAACTCCTTGGTGATGAATGTGTTCAGAGACGAATGGCCACATTAGCTGAGGCAGAAAGGATAACAGAAAGGATACCATGACCCAAATAACCACAACTGTGGTAAGCGGAAAAGCAGCACAGAACACATAACATGTCCAGCCTTTGGTGGACCCTTCTTTCATTTACTACCTGCAGCATGATAATAAAACATATCATAAATCAAAAGTCATCTTGAACTACTTTCAGTTCAGTGGATGTCAGTAGATCTGAATTTGAATGGATGTGGTAAAATGATGGATTGGATATGAAGCTGACAAATCTGCAGAAATGTTGTGCAATCATGTCAAGGTTGCATCACAGAATCTTAAAGGAAGGTTTCCCAAATAGAGTCCATGACACCAAGGAATAGAAGCTGTTTTGAGAGCAAAGGCAGGCCTGACCCAGTATTGGAATGCTGTTCCTAATAAAGTGATTCTTGAGATTATGAAAAACTCTTTTTTTCATAATCCATAGCACGTCACTTAATCTTCTTTTCATTTCTCATGATGTTTAAGATCAATAGGTTATCATTTCTTTTTAGACCTTAGTGATAGCAATCATATAAATCCTCCTGCTGAGTCTGTCTGGAGCTGTTCCCTGGTCAGCCCTGTGTGGATAGTGAACTGCTGTCAGGCATCAATCAGGGATTGACCACATGCAGATTGTTGTTGCAAACCTAATGAAAACCACAGAACATATGTGTGCAGCTATATTTCCTTGATAAATCTGTCACCCATTGTGTTTCTTGATGATGTTAAATAGTCTAAGCAATATGTCAAAGTTATGAGAATATATGGTAGCTTACCCACGAGTCAGGAATGTAACTGGCAGTAATGGTAAAAATAAACACAACTTTAATATAACTTCAGTATAAAAAAAATGTGATACCCTCAGATGTTAAAAGGTCATACTGGGCAAGTGGAAATAAGAGTAAAGAATTTTTTAAAAAATCACTGTGCAATAAATAAGAACTCTCCTTTATTTCACAGAATAAAAAATGAACAAAGATACAATACAACTAAAGCAAGCATAAATACACAGTTTAAGTGAACTAATCTAAAAAGTTCAGCTGACATACCCTAGTTAACCCAAAGCATTTCCACACCAGGGCTTCAAATACTGGGATTCTGTCAGATTCTGCTGGCTTTGCACAAATGTGTCTACAGGTGTCCTTTGTCATCTTGAAGCCTTGACACACCAGCTACAGAAAAGGGTCTTCTCTCAATGAGTACCAAAGTCCATATTCAGAGGTTGGCAGGGAGTGGTGAAGTTAGCCAAATGTTAGTCAGCCAGGAGACAAACAGTTTTGACACTGGAGCTTAAAGTATAGTGAACTGCAATGGATGAATAGTGATCATTCTTACCAATAAGAGAAAAAACTATACCTTTTTATTTATTTAAAAATGTCAAATTTTCTTGTCACTGAAATGTGACATTTACCTAATCTTCCTAAAACCATCCTGTCACAAATCCTCAGCCAGCATTTGTCCTGGTTACACTGCAATGATTTGATGATATGAATCACTTCAACAGGAAAAACACTCAGCGAAACCCCCAAGCATCCTGATTTACAAAGTTGGATTAGGGTGTTAAGCTATCTCCCCAAACTCTTTCCCTCCATTCTTGTTCTATCACTCTCTCTTTCTGTGAGAAAATTGGCATCATTTACTGCTGTCACTGCAGAGCTCATTGTCCCCCATTATCCCAGGGACAAAGCTACCATGACATTGAGTTAATCCGTGTTTGTTTCAATTTAGCTTTCGGGGGAAGAAAACAGATAAGGAGTTCAGGTAAGTGACGGCAAGGAGGCGCTATACCCCAGGCATAACAGAAGAACTGAGATGATTTCAGAAAGACTGTCGTGGGCATGTTTGTTGTTCCTTTAAGTTTTTTTCTCCAAATGGCTGATGGTAAAAAGACAGGTCAACTAAAACATTTCACAATATAAAAGGGAAAAGAAGTAATATGGCCACTGGCTCCCTCATTAGCATCAGCTTCCCTCACCACAAAAGGCAAAGCTAAAACACTTCTGCTGAACTCAAGCAGAAGCTTTTGAAAGAGCTGGCAGTCCTATTTATACTGTTCTGCTTGTCCACTGAAATGTAAACCATCATCAGTAAAGTTCACTGTCTTAGATAAAGCTCTTTCCATGAGTCTAATTATAGCAAGTCCAATATGCTGAATTGTGAACCTAGACAAAGCTTACCTAATTGCATCCACAGAATTTACCTAAGAGACCAGAATTAGTGGTGAGGGAGTCAGAAAGTTGATCCAAATAGGTCTGCCAAGTAAAGCCATTTACTTGGCAGACATATATCTCTCTTCTCATTCCAAAAAGGTGGTGTGTGTAGTTTTATTTTGGGTTTTACTTTTGAAAAGATCTGGGTTGCTGGCTGGGTTTCTCTTCAGTTTAACTCAGTTTATTTATTTAGCACAAATCTGCAACAATAGCCTCACTGTCCTCTCAAGATACTTTGTATTATATTATAGATAGAAATCCTATGTTCCCCTATGAACAAGCACTTGGCAACAGTAGGGAAGAAGAACCCAATTTTAGCAGGGAGGCAGCAGAGCCAGCCTCAGGGAGGCAGCCACCTGCTGCAGCCAGCTGGGGTGAGGGGAAAGCAAAGAGAGAAAAGAAAAGCAGTTTCTCTGGCATACTGGTCAGGAACTGGCCTCTAGTCATATGGAGAAATATTCAGCTTCTTAAGACGGTATAATGTCCTCCAGTGACATACCTTGAGTAGTTTTTGAGAATCATATTCTTCAAAGAAATGGGAAATGTAATGTCCAGGAATTCTAGAACATGTGCCTGACATCTCCTGGCCTCTTCTGAATTGATTTGGACAAATCAAGTCTTTTACTAGTAAACCAGATTTATTTTAAAACCTAATCTCTCACGTTTTGTATGCTCAGTCAGCAGTGACAGGTTTACATTTCTGAGGAGTAAAATGTGTCATAGTATGAAAGGCAAAGACCAGTCAACCACCACTTTTAAGACCCCATCATGTATTATGACCAGAACTTAAAATAATTAAGAACTACCATTTATAATGACAAAATTACATGGGTAAGTCAGAGGACCGCTTTGTTTTAAGTTTCAATAGAGTATTGAACTGTACTGTAACACATTACAGGGAACAGAATTTTGTGTAATGTAGCGTTTATTCTGACTTCAGCCGAATGCTACAAATGCTGCCTTTGAGAAAAAACAATATTAACAGCAGGTTTCAGTACAATATTACAGTATAATACAGTTTTTAGGTACATTAGTCTTGAATCACACTCTCTTGCTTGAGTCTACCTCATAACTCATCTGAGCAAAATCAAGCCAAGCATCAAGACCCACTATTTATCACACAGTCAATGTAAAGAAATTAAAAAGTAGGTAGGATACTGCAGCAAACCACTGAGGTTGGTGCTGGAGAAGCACAAAGACTTGTCAGAATATAGATCTGTAAGTTTAAATAATTAATTTAGTAGTGTTTTAAAAGTTATATGTTGTGTTTAGACTTTGATTGTTGTGGATTGTTGTGCGGTGTGTTTTCCAGTGTTTATGTGGCCAAGAATGATGTTAAGAGAAAGAGTCTTGTAGCGACAGGTCAGGTGCAGCCAGTAATCATCTTCAGGGTAGCTGTTTAAATGCTGAATAATGTAGTATTCTGGTAACCATGTAGTCCAAGGAGTAACTGAACTGTGACAAAAACGGATCTCTCGTCATAGTCACAGAAACAAAAGAAACTGAATCTATGGTACATAGATGAGGACATGCAGATTGAACTTGTTCAGGAGGAGGAATGTAATTTTATACTATAGATCTACAGTAAAGCATTTCAAAAATAGCAGTGTAATGGCATCCAAATAGCTTATATTATATTAAACTATACTATAATATTTTTACAGTAAAAAGACTGTTGTTGTAGAATATAGTAGGACTACTGTAAAATCAACTTCATGCTTGTAAATCTAACTGCCAGTAGTTCAAATTCCTAGGATTAATATCGTTTACAAAATTGCTATTGAAAATTGTTATTCTAGAGCAATAATTCTCCAAGACTGGGTACTGGTCTGCAAATGCGTTATCAGATAAGAGCTAACACCTCTCCACCCCCGCCTTCCCCAGTCCATTATCTTTAAGCACGACACCACCTTACGCAGACAACCAGACTACTGTTGTACAGTAGACGGTGGTGAATTGTGGGATGCATTTATGTGTTAAGTGCACTGTTTGACACACAATGTACTGATAGCTGCCTGCAAATTTAATTTAACAGAGCAACGTTTTGATCTAACAGGTATCTGTCAGGCATTGTCATCTTGTCAGCTTCACTTTGAAAATGAATTTGGTTGTCTATCCCAGGAGTTAATATCTGTTGAGGTATCCTGCTTTTTATTTTCTTTCTTTGGCCCAGCAGTCAAATGTTCTTTGGGAAATACATTCATTTTCTTTGATATTTTCTGTATTTTTACTTTTTTGATATTTCCACAGAGGCCTGTTCAGTCCTCTATATAGCAGTATCAGACAGCTCTGCTCTGTTTGGTCAAGCCTGAGACTACATTGGCTCAATCAAACAAATCACCACCACCTGAATGATAGATGTTCTGTTTCTGTTTATTGCTTGTCCTGTCTTGTGATTTGTATTTGACAATACCTGACAATGGCCCCTGTTAAAATTACATTTTCAAGGAGTTATCTTTGTCTGACCTTTGCCTTTACTTTAATTTTCAGTATAGCACCTGTGCAAGATGCTTGTACAAGAAGCTCCTCTTGGCTGTAGTGATTATGAAAGGAGAAAAGGAGAAGGTGGAGGCATGTTGTTTTACAGTGCTGTGCAAAAGTCTTGAGTCACCACTCATTTCTTTATATTTTGCTAGGAAAATGGGAAATAGGTGCAGCAATTTATTGAACTTTTTGCAAATATACATGGAAATACATGTATATAGGTTATATACATGGTTGTCTGGTTGTCTGCGTAATAGGTTAATTGGTGATTCTAAATTGGCCGTAGGTGTGAATGTGAGCGTGAATGGTTGTCTGTCTTTCTGTGTTAGCCTTGCGACAGACTGGCGATCTGTCCAGGGTTGCCCTGTGGTAGCTGGGATAGGCTCCAGCCCCACCTGTGACCCTGAATAGGATAAGCGAAAGAAAATGAATAGATAGAATTTTTGACCATTCTTCCAGAAGCGAGTTTGTGAGGTCAGATACTGATGTTGGACGAGAAGGCCTGGCTTGCAGTCTCCACTCTAATTCATCTCAAAGGTGTTCTGTCGGGTTGAGGTCAGGACTCTGTGCAGGCCAGTCAAGTTCTTCCACACCAAACTCACTCATCCATGTCTTTATGGACCTTGCTTTGTGCACTGGTGCTCAGTCATGTTGGAAGGGGCCATCCCCAAACTGTTCCCACAAAGTTGGGAGCATGAAATTGTCCAAAATGTCTCGGTATGCTGAAGCATTAAGAGTTCCTTTCACTGGAACTAAGGGGCCAAGCCCAACTCCTGAAAAGCAACCCCAGACCATAATCCCCCCTCCACCAAACTTTACACTTGGCACAATGCAGTCAGACAAGTACCGTTCTCCTGGCAACCACCAAACCCAGACTCGTCCATCGGATTGCCAGATGGAGAAGCGTGATTCGTCACTCCAGAGAACACGTCTCCACTGCTCTGAGTCCAGTGGTGGCGTGCTTTACACCACTGCATCCGACGCTTTGCATTGCGCTTGGTGATGTAAGGCTTGGATGCAGCTGCTGCCATGGAAACCCATTCCATGAAGCTCTCTACGCACTGTTCTTG